>VOMN01066716.1:0-11162 GCA_014899125.1 Orchestia grillus | reverse complement strand
CCAATATGAAGAAAACGACGAAGAAAACGGGAAAAATGTCACGAGTGCAATCTGATTCATTTTGATCTTACATCTATGGTGCAAATTGAATCACAAACAAAAACGCTTCCAAAAATCTGATACGGTACCCACGAAACCAAATATTTTTGTATCTAAAAAAATAACTGTGTTACGGATACTCTAGTACTATAAAATAATACTAAAAAGTTTTTAAATCCGTTTTTTGTGTGTAAGCATTTATTTACCTGCAAAAGGAGGAAATTTTTGGCACAAATTGTCAGATGCGTCTTCATAACCAGCGAGACTATGGCAGAGACCGCAGTCCGCATCACTGATACAGTAGATTACAAAAGTTTTCGTGAGATTTGTCATCATTTTTGAAGGCGTGGAAACTCTTGTAAATTCACAAAATTTCGAAATTTAAGGCGCGAAAGCGCAATTCTAATAAAATAATTAAACAACGGAGGAACAAATTTCAAGTTGTAAATTTTATATAAGACCGAATCAAATAATATAAAAGTTCCTTAATATAGTTAGAGACAACAGTATTTCAGACCCGGTTGAAATCTCAAGCTGTTTCTCCAGCCAAGCTGCGAGCGGCTCAGGAGCGCCACAGACACCAGACCAGGACCACAGCACAATATCAGACCAGGACTACAATACAATGCCAGACCAGGACTACAACACAATAACAGGCCAGGACCACAGCACAATATCAGACCAGGACCACAGCACAATATCAGACCAGGACCACAGCACAACACACCATCGTGAGGCAGGCAGCCCCCCAGGCCCAGCAGGGACCACAGCTGAAGTAAGACGTTGGTGTGCCACAACTTTGCTCTCAGAGTCGCAGCTGACGGCCGTGACGCGCTCAACTCAGCTGCAGTAATCCAAAGTTCGGGAGGTGGCCCCGCTATTTATTGTTATTAATTCACAAAGCACCGCGTTCCTCAGGAGGTGGAAAATACTCTCTAGTTCTCCAGCTTTACTCTACCAGTGTTGCTACCTTCGAGAATTGGAAATCGTTTATTTTGAAATCAGTCACATACAAAGCATGGAACCCGTCGGGTTTCCAATTAGTAAGACTACAACCTTAAAAATAAGAGCGGACGTCCTGTTGAGACTTCTTCAATTGTCATTCCTAATTAATTGACCTATCGTTCGGCATGGAGTAATTTGCACGTTAGCTAAATATAAACTTCGAGGTATGCTTCGTACATATCTGATGCAACTATAAAATTATAGAACAAAAACAAACTACAGAACCGGAAAAAAAGAGTTGAACTTCTTTTGAATAACACAGAGTTAAGCATTTAAAATTTGAATTTGAGTTGAGGTAAGCTTAAACTTCGATGAATTTGTAATCTCTAGTAATTACAAAACTTATGTTAACGGTGTCATGCAAGTTTTACAAGTGCACTGAATAAACCTGTGTTCTTAGAAAGAGGGAGAGATTATTCATTTCGATGGAAGCGACCCTTTTTAAGTCGCATTTTCAGCACAGTGCTGTCATGAAATATGCAAATCCCTTTGAGACTAAAGACTTTACCTTCTGATATGGTAGCAAATCCCTTTCTGCGATGTGATGACAGTTCTTAGAAAATTTAATTATTGTAAAAATACTCGGAATATTTGGGTATACACGATAAAATCGAACGTCACATATGAAAGAAAGACTATAAACCGAGACCATAGGTTGAACAGCTGACTAAGCAACTATATGGAATGATACGTTATGTCTAAAGTAGAGTTATAGTACACTAAAATAACAATAGTTTTACATCTCCTAATCCTTGCGAAATATTACGAAACGTTGCTACAGTTTAGTACAGATACTTCGGCAGCAGATAACCGAAAAAGAACTGAAACGTAAATGGTTGTGCCTGCGAATGCAAGAAGTCGATAATCGGTAAATTTAAACGCAATAAGGCATCGATAGTTCAAAATAGAGGTGTGTAGTATAGGATGAATTTTACGGTTCTACATTTACTAGCCCTTGCACGACATCAATTAAGTTACATTGCCACTAGAGTTACACATTCACAATGTGTAAGCCAGTTAGAGTGAGAGTAATCCAGCACTCATGAAAATAAAGCATCATTCTTGAAGCAGCGGTCTGAAAGTTTGTGAAATGTTGCGGCTGTTGCCATAAAGGAAACATCTTAGAGTAAATGACACCCACCTGTTTTCAGAGGTATGTTTGGTTGTACGTAATAAGTGTTCGGTGCACGAGAAATTTAGGTGAATCACAGTTATGTGATAGACATGGGACATGCCGCTGATTATAAGTGTTTAATTATATATATATATATGTGTGTTTATCTGCTAGTGTTATTTCATAATATTAAATTTCTCCGGAGTGCCGATGCACAAATCGACTTAGTATGAGCGTGACTGTTAAAGTTGATTTTTGCTGTGATTAGTTGTACGATTTGCAATACTTCAGGAAATTTATAATTTCTCGTTCAGAATCCTGATTTCAATTAGAGTTTACTTAATATTAGATTTCTTTTAAATTTCGGTATGTGTCACCCCCAAAAATGCTCAACGTCCCTCGCAATTGCAGGCCATCCTCGAGATAGAGATGCTATACATATATAAAGCACCATCTGATTTGGGTTCAAATTTTTTGCTTCAAACAAGCGAAATATATATGGGCTCTTGATGTAGAGCACATATTTAGAAATCCTAAAACTTGAAATTTTGAAAACAAATTAACTTGTGTTTGAAATAAGTGTCATGAGTCCAGGATCGCATGTAATTACAAGTTGTTTCTTCGCACTAGAATGGACCCTCCACCCCTGTCCACACCTGAGGGCATGAACTCACGTGCGTCAGCCCAGGAGACAGTTAGTGCGCTCTGCTGTTAAGAGCCTCCGAGCCTTTGTCTGTTGTTTACAAGTTATTTCGTAGTGTCTAGATTACACCTTATTGTTCGCAGGGGGTTCATGCTCTTTGTTGTTCAGCAAGTTTGCTAGAAGAATTTTTCTTTGTTACATTTGTTGTTCGTGTTGAAATATGTTTATTATGGTTCAGTGTTTTCAGATTTACTAAACTCGCTGAAATTTTTACTCCTGAAACACCAAACGCTGGAACCGAAGAGATTTTACTCGTAACGATGATAGGGACGCTTTAGATTCTCCCCAGGGAAGGAACGAGCTACCGCATTATTGTATTACCGAGAAAAATGGAATGTATGTATTATTGAAGGAGACAACTCTCCTGTTGAGGGCGTATCACGTATACTAAATTGCTAACTTCATATATAAGGCCGGAGAAAAACGGGCGTAATTCTTAGGGAGGTTCATGCTGGAACTTTATTCGCTCAGCTGTTCGAATATGCAAGGTTCATGTGTTTACTTATTTGGACTGCAGGGCAGACTTAGCCGGATTACCCTGAGTAATGTTGAAGTTTGCAAACAAGTTTTCGTCATTCTGCATGCTTTAATTCAGTGAAATTATTTTGTATATACATGTACAAGAACAGCTTCAAAAATTTGAGAAGCTAGCCATTGTTCAAACTGTACGAATAATTAGCAAGTGTGATGAATAACGCTAGCAAAGAGTTAGTTAGTGAACAGATAGTCGGAAGGGTTTTTAATGCATTTATGGTGGGAAGTAACTATAAAGATTCCTTATAATGAGCTGTGTTTTATTAATTACTACGACACGCACCCTGCCATAAATGGAGGGACGAATGATGTAAAATTCTTAAAATACCCAGTTATTTACGGTCACTCTGACATGAAATGTTCTTTTCAGTGACTGTCTCATGCTTCAATTTCGAGCCTGCACGAGACTGTCTCATTTGAGTCTGGATGTTAATTTAGGAATACGGAGCCGGAAATTTCCTCTAACCTAAATCCCTAAAAGCGTGACAGAGAGACGGACCAACCAACTAAGCAACAACTGTGCCTAAGTGCATGGTGGAATTAGAACGAATTGTAGAGGTGCAGCATATTTCAGGTGCTTTGTATTTTTTATTAGCGATGACAGTGACTAACTGAATTAATAATTAAGAGCTCTATTTAGATTCCTAAAGGAAAGCGACTTGAATTCTGGCTAACGTTAGAATCACATGTATAAATAAGTAGGCTCAGGAGCTGGAGCCCTCGATCTCCGGCTTGTGGAGCGAAGGGAAGCTTTCACCCTATCCTTCCTCATGATCCTGCTTCCTGGGAAATGATGCGACCGTCGTAGTTTCAAAGTATTTATTTCAACGTCGGTGCTCTAAGGGAAAATTTACTGTCTGGTACTAGTAATAACCTAGCTTTGTTTTGAATTTTAATACTTTTGCTATATTCACGGGAACTGAATGAACGTTGGCATTCACTTGTTGAGCGTGTTGCTTTTATTTACTTTTTTCACTTGCTTTCCAATGAGGGACGCATGTTGACATTTTTGCTGAAATAGAACGACAGGAGGTGAAAAAAAACAAAATCAAGAGAACTGGAAAACCAGCTCTTCAGTAGAAGTTTGACCAGTGTGTGTCAAAAGCGAAATTGACTCTTCTCACGGTGGGATCTGGTGGTGTAATTACAAGGGGCTATTAAAGCGAGATAACTCTTCTCACGGTGAGAGGTGGAGGTGTAATTACAAGGGACTATTAAAGCGAGATTAACTCTTCTCACGGTGAGAGGTGGAGGTGTAATTAAAGGGGACTATTAAAGCGAGATTAACTCTTCTCACGGTGGGAGGTGGTGGTGTAATTACAAGGGGCTATTAAAGTGAGATTAACCCTTCTCACGGTGGGAGGTGGTGGTGTGATTACAAGGGGCTATTAAAGCGAGATTAAATCTTTTCACAGTAAGAGGGGGTGGTGTAATTACAAGGGGCTATTAAAACGAGATTAACTCTTCTCACGGTGGAAGGCGGTGGTGTAATTACGAGGGGGCTAGTAAAACTCCCTCACAAAATGAGAATGACTCAGTATACATTTTCAATTTAATGCGAATTTGTCATACAGTATTTCAAGCCTTACTTGTATCTTAATCGTATTAATGATTTCTAGAAAAATATCATCGAATTTTAGTTGTACTCTAGAATCTTCTTTCAGGTGCATTTTCTTAGAATGATGACGCACCTAAAACCACCCTCAGCATTTCTTTGGTATTTTCGCGCATTCTTTTTCATTTAGACTAAAATGGCCCATGCATATAAGTTGTAACCATTATTCAATTCTATCGTTTCCACATTTTTCTTTTTAGGAAGTAGGTTTAATTTTAAAAATCTAAATGATCGAACCCGTGTAGAGTCTCAAAGCAAACCCTTTTACTTCACAATGATTTATGTTCTATCTTTTATATTTCCCTTACCACCGCATAGAATAATAGTAAAATACAAGAACAGGCGGTAATTTCGAGCAGTATTCAGTTGTAAGAAGTTGCACTCAGTGGTACAGAGCGGTATACACTAGCATGTAACAAAATTCTATTAAACATGGAAATGTGCAGTTTGCACATACGTTATTAGTTTGATGCATTGCACGCACTTCAGAGCTCCATTTTTCAGTCCCTATCATGTGGGCCCTCTTCGGAGGCGGTGATGAGGGGGAGGGGCAGCTTTTATAACCCGAGGGGGGCTCCGTCCGTCTCCCCACCGAGATTCTCACCTGCTCAGCTCACGCTATGAATGCCTTGTAAATGGCGGCACTGAGGCTAGCTCGAGGGCTCTTCCAGCCGTACCTCCCCATTGATGGGCTTGCTCAAGAATTATGGGCTGACTCGGGAAATTTTGTGACTTGCCCAGCAAACCGTTAAAAAGAAAAGGGCATTTTTTTCTTAACAGTGGATCTTGTTTACGATGCAATGACTTCATAAGATATTTCCTGCTAGGGTGAAGAGTTCTCGGAACTATTATTGTAGGAAGAAATACATGCAACAAGGAAAGAGCAGTATTTTGGCATGGTGAGATGGTGATGAACGTGCTCGGAAGCTTATTTTGACAATATGTAGGACGCTCGTTTTGTATCACGGCTGATGTTGGTGAGGAGTATAAACGTAAGTTAAAATGAAATTTTTGGTATTGGATACTTCAGTGTGCCATGCCGCGCACTGTTGGGTACTTCAGTGCTGTGCCAAGCGCTGTTGGGTACTTCAGTGCTGTGCCACGCACTGTTGGCTACTTCAGTGCCGTGCCACGCACTGTTGGGTACTTCAGTGCTGTGCCACGCACTGTTGGGTACTTCAGTGCAGTGCCACGCACTGTTGGATACTTCAGTGCTGTGCCACGCACTGTTGGGTACTTCAGTGCCGTGCCGCGCACTGTTGGGTACTTCAGTGCCATGCCGCGCACTGTTGGGTACTTTAGTGCTGTGCCAAGCACAGCTCAAATTTACGAGATATTAGAAAACGATGAAAGACTAAAAACTATATTGTTCTCAGCTGCCCAATGCTCTGTGTATGGAATTAATAAGAAATGTTTGAACTCTTGAATGCAGAGTGGTTTTAAACATATTGGTCAAAATTGGGCGCATATGAAAGCGAATTTTAAATTTAAGGGCATCAATTATTTTACTCTAAGAGGTATCAGGGCAATGTTGCTTAACTGCAAAATATGAAGAAAAAGGAAGGAAATACTCATACATACAACATATGCTCTTTTTAAAATAGTGCGCGACTGCATTGAATGCGGTCTTCCTTCTTTGACAATTCTAAACGGTCATTGAAATGGCCAGCTACACAGAAGATAAAAAAAATCTACGAGGGGGATCGCCCACTCATTAAGCAGCTGCAGTCAAACATTATTATGTATTTTGCTAGGCACTGCTGTTCAGCCCTTGACGCCTTTTTATGCAGCTTAACAGCTGTTTGCATCTTTGAGTTTATTGTCACTGACATTTGGTCAAAACTACTTTGGGCAACAATTCTCCGAGTTCCAACAAAATGAGCGGTGGATAAAGCCGCGCACCAGCGTTGGTTCGGTGCGTAACGGCGGAGAATTGCGGCATTTTACAGCAGGACTCGGACCCAGACGCTGCTAATCACGTTGAAGTAAACTCTAAATTGCAATGAGAAAGATCAGAACATCATTTAAAAATATATTTTGGCTACAATGGACCGTCGCTTGTATGAGAAAGGAGCATGTCTACAATAGCAGGACGGACTCGCAAAAGAAATTTCCTCTGTTTGCGTTCAGTGTTGTCATTTCAGCCCTGCTCCTTGCACCTCTCGTGCTAACAAGTCCTCGTCATAGTTCAGTCTACGGGCAGCTTTGACTTCCACTGGAGGTGAACGATATTCCAGGCGTTGCTAAAACGGAAAACTGCCCAGCCTCACTCTCCAAATAACTTGGCGAGGATCAGTCCTTAGAGCCAGGGATGAAGTAAAATATTTCGAGAGGGAGCCTCGGGCTCGCATACTTGCAAGATTTCCGACCAGATGGCATACCGCGCATTGCTCTCTGCATTACCAGAGGCCTGCGCTATGAAGAACTACAGAGCACAAGGGCATCGCTCTTCACTCAGGAATTTAGGCTTAGTGCGCGCCATTTGAATTTGACGGGTGCGGAAATGTTTTCTAACAGCGGCGTGAAAGTCTTTTAACTTTTAATGGCCTAAGTGAGTCTCGAACTCGCGTGCGAGCTGCATATATTTTCTTTGAGTTCTTTGAAATTACAAGACGGCTAAATTGTAGTTCTCTCTCGGTCAATTTTTTAAACGCGAATCACTAATGCTCTGGAGGTTGCGTAGAAGTTGTGGTGTAATGATAATTTCTCAGGATTTTTGGTGAAATGAAAAATAATTACTGAATATTCTTGGATGCAAAGGAGTAAGAACTAAATGAGGCTCTCAGTGAAATGTTTTTGCGCAACTACTAAATGGGAACTATTTCGTACACTGCTGCATGGAATACTCGTAAAACAACTAGAGTAATTCACAAGCCGCTGTTGTACTCCCAAATGCAGCTCCCGGGCTGCACTCACGTCTCATAAAAGTCAGAGTTGTAGACAAAAGCACTGCAAAATGTGAAGGCATTCTAGGTAATTCTTGTGCATGTGGCTCTTAAAGTCGCGCTGCCTGGGTCGAGTTGGGCTCGTACGAGGCGTACTGAGCGACCCGGGCTTTCCTACGCCTGTAAGTGCGTGCATGTACGTGCCTACACATACATGGATGCATCACGCATACACACATGCAGAGTTTGGCAGGGATTAAAGAATATACGTTATAAGTAGCACAGTACCCTACACGTCATCGTAACTCATCCTTTTTGCTGCTGGTGACAAAGGCATAACCGAAGCTAACCCAGGATATGACAAAAGCAAGCTGTCATCCCATCCCAGGATGCAGGACACTACGATTCCGAGTTTGGTGCCTTCTTGAAGTCGTCCGGTCATTCGTCTTCAAAGTTCGAAAAGAACTGGAGGCCGCCAGTGGTGGTGTGGAAACCGCTTCCAGCAGGAAACGACATTGTTGGCGTTCGGACAGAGCCTGGACGTCCAAAGCCATCGATTCCCATCAAGTTACCATTCAAGAGGAACTAAGGTAGTTCATGAGGGCATTAGGCAGGTAGCTGCAGGCTGACGAGGTCATTATTCGACGTGTGCTTCATGACGACCTCAGTTACAAGTCGTACGGGATGAGGAGAGGTCATTTCCGATAAAACCCGGGATATCAGAATGATCAGGGCCAATTGCCTCTTGAGCAAGTTGAAACATTCTGAGGAGCTAAAATTGCTCTTGTTCTGTTTTTATAATTCATCTTGTCCCTGGTCGAAACGGTGGACCGAATTAATGATTGGTGGCTGTGGAAAACAGGGGAGGAGACTTCGACTTTCATACCTCCCCTCCGTCATTGTTCTGCGATAGCGCGCGCACAGTCTTTGTTCTGTGTAGTGCTTCTCAGAGAGGGCGACTTGGTGCCTCAACATTTCTCTCGTTAGGTTACCAGAGTGACTGGCGTTCCTTACACCGATGTTTCGAACCCGGTTGTGAAGCCGTCGATTACTGCTGTGGAACGTGGTAGGCCGTATGTTTTTCAGTCGGACTTTGCTTCAACCCCGATCGCCCATGTATCAGAAAAATGATTGGTGAGCAGTTTTCACGACCACACCACTTTAAATATTCTAACCTCGGTTCCCCTGTCGACTACCCTTCGGATGATTTCGTCTGGGGTTTGGTCGAACAGGCCTCTAATAATCCTCTACACAACTCCATTGCGGCTCTAAGAGCAGCTGCTGAGGATGCCGTAACCAAGATTCCCAGGACTCAACTCTCTAAGTTGATTTGCAATAAGACCAACGCAAGGTGCGCATTTCATGCCGATGAGACAGTCTTAAATCTGAGCACGCATGATACAAGATGTATTGCAATCACCCACGAGATAACAACGGATATTTTAATGATTGTTTTCAACCTGGAACAATGCCTAACTTTCTTTTATCCTGAGAAAATTAAATTTATTTTTTACGTTGTTTCAAATACCTTGTAATTTGCGTCACTTATGACTAATTAATTACATGAATTACCCTCAATAGTGAAGAACTTAATGATAATTATGAAGGCTAGAGAGGCACAGCAGGATGTTGTAAGGCGTGTGGTGGCAATGTTCGAGTATTTAGGAGGAATATATTAATAATATTAGATGACGTTAGAGGATATTAGGGTGATGTGAGAGCGATGTTTCGATGGTTTTGGACACATTCCAGTATGTTCAGAGATGTTGATGTGATGTAGCATGATGATGGGAGATTCTTGGATTACGGGGGACTGAAAGGTAGAAGTGGTCTTTGAAGATATTGAGCAATATGCTTACTTTCTAATTGTAATGGATTATCGAGTTAGGGACGGTATTGAAAATATCATTGTGGACGTTTGGAGGTGATGTATGAAGTCTTGGAAGTAATGTTGAAAGTCATCTTTTACAAGGGTAGATCCAATGAAGAAATAGATAACTTCGGGGATGCTAAAACAGATATTCGGTGATGATTGACTTCAGAAAGCGACCCAGAAGGTCTGACTCACCCTCGGCCCAGTGCTGAGTTAGGCATACAGGCCACACCACAGGAAGGCTATCAAAGACAAGCAGCAATTAAGGAACAGCGGGCGTGTCAACATCAGAGACAGGCTCCAATTAAACAGTTTTTTTTTTGGACTCGATGAGAGACGCTCGAGACCGCCAGCCACAGCACAGAGATGGAGTTCATGTGAGGGCAAATGGGAATGAAATTTACGACGTGACCCCCACTTCACATGCGTGCTCTGAGACTATCTGGTATGGATGCTTTGAAATATTCTTCTAACTAATTATTATGTTCTATCTTACTATTTGGGACCAAGGGCCGATTTATTCACTGGCAGCTCCAGCTTGTTTCTTTTGTTTGTCTTGTTAAGACACCTGGAACTCTGAAATTTTAATTCCTGAAGCGCGCTGAGGTATAGCTCAAAGAATATTAAATTCAGAAGTTCTGGCTGCTGCAAAACCTTAACTCGATGCTTTCTCTCTGATGAACAAAGGGGGCAAAATATTTGCTGCTTCGGAAAACCACAATTATCGGAAAATTCTCTTGCCTCTTTTTTGTTGAACTATTGGTTAAAAGATATTAAGTTTCAATTGGCTTCTTGTTACTCCATTGTTTTTTGACTCAAAGAGGAGACGAAATCATTTTTAGTTTATTTATGGAGCTGCAGGTGCACGAGTCCAGAATACCTTCACTATTTTTGCTGCTTGGGTTGTGCACTCAATTCAAATGAAGCCTGAAATAACGATCGAACAAAGTTCAAATTGTTCACATAACAACGTAGGCGCGCGCAGTTTCATTTGCTTACTGAGCTGCAGCAAATTAGCTCCTGAGTTTTACATTTTGCTTATAACTATTTACAGCAGCTGGAATGTACGATTCGAGACGTTCCTGTGGAAATGCAGAAAAAACAACGCCGTGATTGGTTTATTAGTAGGAAAGCTAAGCCTGAGTATGAAAAGAAGCATTATCGTAGCTATAAAAAAACATATATTGACACTCAGACCAGTCTGGTTTCGTAAAATTACATTGTCAGGGAATGTCATCTGAAACGATAAATACAGAATCTATTTTTTTATTAAAGCCCCCCAACTGCAACCAAATCGTTAAAATGCAATTTGATTGTTATAAAAAATTAAAGACAAATTTTTATTGCAGAAATGAAAACAAGGATCTGGCAATAGGTCAAAGAACAAGGCTCCG
>VOMN01066715.1:0-11454 GCA_014899125.1 Orchestia grillus | reverse complement strand
GCCCCCCAGGATCCAGTGGGCCCCCCCAAGATCCAGTGGGCCCCCCCAGGATCCAATGGGCCCCCCCAGGGTTCAGAGGGTCTCCTAGGGTCCAGAGGGTCCCCCAGGGTCCAGAGGGTCCCCCAGGGTTCAAAGGGCCCTCCAGGGTTCAGAGGGCCCCCAAGGGTCCTAAGGGCCCTCCAGGGTCCAGTAAGCCCTCAAGGGTCCAGAGGGGCCCCCCAGGGTCCAAAGGGCCTCTAGTGTCTAGAGGGGCCCCTCAGGGTCCAGAGGGCTACCCAGGGTCCAGAGGGTCCCCCAGGGTCCAGAGGGTCCCCCAGGGTCCAGAGGGTCCCCCAGGGTCCGAAGGGCCTCTAGTGTCTATAGGGGCCCCCCAGGGTCCATTGGGCCCTCCAGCACCTTCTAGGCCCACAGGAGCCATTGCTGAGCCCACAGGGCCACTGAAGACATCGGCCCCACAGGGGCAGCTGGGCCCACAGGGGCCCCCGGGGCCACAGGGCCACTGAGAACATCGGCTCTACAGGGGCGGCTGGCCCTCGCGGCCGCCGCACCCCTGCACACTGCCACTCACCTGAGCCAGTTTCAAAGACGGGCACGCACTGATCTTCATCGTCGATGTCGCAGTCGCTGCCGGCGCCGCTGTACACGAGGTCATCGCTCTCCCCTGGCGGGTTCGCTCCAGCCGGCATCTGTACACAGGGCAAATATTCACGAAAGGTTTCCCCAGCCAACCCCGCCAAAGCTTAGCGGCGGGCAAGGAACAGGTAATGGCATGAGCAGTTAAAAAACGGGCACGAGTTTTTGCCTTCGATAAGAAAAATCCCTATCTACTTTTCCTGCTCGATGAAATTGATATTCTGTTTAGGTCCCTCGAATGATACGGAAATGATTTGAGTCTCGGAAATGATCTCCGTGAACTCGTCGGAAATGATTTGCGGACGAAAACCACCGAATGATTCATTTAAGGGCGCATGAACCTACACGTGTAGGCGCATGTGGGCATCTAACTGTTACCATCTCTCCTCATATTATGAAGTCTACTTTTGGAAATTGAGTTCAAGGTCGAAATTCCGTTCTTCTATACCATTAATATTATCTCCAAGTTAGACGTTTTGGGACGAAGAGCACAAGTTACGGGAGGCATGCTACGTATTTCATTTTTTAATAAACGCTTTAAATGAAAAATTTTCATTCGCCAATTTCGATTTATACCTAAACTCGTAAAATATTTACATTGACAATCTGTGTTTCACAAGCATTAATCAGCACAAGAAATACAATCGGTGCCAAACATGGAGTTTCAATTCTTCCATGCAAGTATGCATTCACTCAAATAGAATGTTTAACGTTCAAAAATTTTAAACCTTCTCATGAGGATTCTAATTGGAAGAGCTTAAGTACACAAGTTCGGTGTCTACAAGTCGGTAAGTTATATTTCGTTTATGGCACCATCAAGCAGCTTCCACTGCAGCAGGTCAGTGGGGCGAGAGCTACGAAATCGCGAGATGAAATCTTTTCAACAAAGCACTGCTAAGTGCACACCACCTTGCATTAGAGACGCGTGCGCCGCTGGTACATGTCTGCCAGAAGTTTAAGCCGTCAGAGCTCATGTTCAGAATCAATGTGTGTAATGTAAATATCATATTGGATACCGTCAGGTAGACCTGACAGACAGCCTGGACCGATATAGTGGCTTCCGCTCCTTCCATGGGACCAGAATGTTATTAACAAGTGTCACAGGTAAACCTAATTGCAAAAGAAAGTAACTTTTCACACTGGCAATTGAAAAAATATTTTACCTTAGGTTTGGGTACTATAGTGCTACGTGTGATTACCATCACAACAAACAAGCAGGATGAAATGAAGAAAAATGGCAAGGAAGAAAATTTCCAGGTAAGAAGGCTAGGAGAAAGGCTTGTGGTGAAACCAGGCGAGATTAAAAAAAGATAAAGAGGAAAGTTAGCGAAGAAACAATGCGACATTGAAAGCTGGAAAAAAAGTCACTCCCAACTCTTTAAGCCCTCCCTAGGTCCTCATTTCCCCTTCCTAAGTGCCTTATTTCCCACTCCCTAAGCCCTCATTTCCCCTTCCTAAGTGCCTTATTTCCCACTCCCTAGGTCCTCATTTCCCTTTCCAAAGTGCCTTATTTTCCACCCTTTAAGTTTTCGTTTCCCAAGCGCCAAGTCCCGACAGACACAACACAGTTGACTGGGAGATAACACGCTCGCATACAGTGAACAGCAAAGCAAAATGCATTTCCTCAGTCTTTAACTATCAGTTAAATTTGTGAACCATGGTACGACACATACAGAGCCCCAGTACGATTGGTTCTCGAGTCTAGTAGTGGTAGTAGTAGTAATTTTGCTATAAATCACAGCCCTTCAGTAACTCAGACTTTCTCGTACTGGAAAAGAAGGAAGCATTTAATACAGACTGTCGAAAACGGAAAATCTATGCACAAGGTGAGTCTCCACACAAGATCCCTTGCGCTTTGATGTATCAAGCTAGGAATGGAGAGCAAGAGAAACAAAGAAAATATAACTGAGAAAATCTGAAATTGGAGGAGGTAAAGGGGGCATAAAAGGAGTCTCGAATGCTTATCTATGGTCTATCGTAGAGATAACCTAATGATGCTCCCCTGGCGTCGCCAGCAGACCATTGATACCATTGACAAACCTGTCCAACATAACCTTACTGCCTATCCTATGCCCCCTGAGGCGTTCTGGAGTCTGAAGAAACGCAGTTCCAGAGCAGCGATGCACAATGCATTGCAGAGGGAGTTTACTGTTCTCGCGTCAGGAAATGCTAATAATGCTTTATGGCAAAAGAAAAATTAGTCTTATTTTTGATAAATGCCCTTCATTTACGACTCCGTTAACTTTGATCTTGGATATACCCCAAATAGTGGACCGTTTTGGGGAGAGCACTTAATTCCAATACATTACACTTAATTCCAATGCCTCATATGCCAGACCATTTGGTCTGAACAAATTTTCTGACTACAACCGAAATCCTATTCCCCATACGCCACGGCCTGCTGCCGCACCTACGTAGCATGCAAGAGATGCCCGTGCTATCAGAACTGAGGTCCCTCGAGATGATCAAGTTCTGAACATCGAGGTCTGCAGCGCGTTGAAAAAGCGTTTCAAATGAAGATTAAACAAGGGAACGAGCTATTGGTTATTCTTTCAATTTAACAGCTAGGTTTCTGTCACAAACTACAAGCTCAGAACTAACATTGTAGTGGGATGGAGCCACTAGAAGGGATGAGGAAGGAGTTACGTGACTACAGAAGGTCTAACTCTTCAGAAGCAGTTATGAGAGCTTCTACACGGGCCCACTCTCCCACTGGGGGAGAGTGCCTCGCCAGCTCTTCCACTGGGATTTTCTAGAATGAAGGAATTCCGGAGAAACGGCAAAAAACTACTCCGGCTGAAGAAATACGACTTATGCGAGGAACTATAGCAAGCAGGAATAAAATTGCGTCTACTTCTAACCCTAAAAGGGCCACTCGCGTATTAAATGAATGAAATATTGCGAAAGCAGCCGTTCACGTTTCAGGGACGTATGCGCATAATTGCTATAGTTTTAAACGAAACGTTGCGAAATAACACAGCTACTAAACTAGTCTGTTAATACACTAGTTTAAATACAAATAATACACTAGTTTGTTTCCATCGTTCCACCAGTGGGGTGCTGGACGCTACAGGGATGATGGAAGCGTCGGGCTACTGGGAAGGGTTGGAATACGATTTCCAGGAGACTACAATGAGGAAGAAGAAGAAGAAACAATGAAAGCAGCATTACCAGGTCGCTGACCTGTTGCATGTGCCCCGGGGCAGGCCGGTGGGTGGAGGCCCGCTCTATTCTCTGGGGGAGGGACAGCAACAAGTGGACGTCTCCTTCCACCTTCACGCGAGGGTCCCTCTCCGCCGCCAGGTCTAGAGGGCGCTCTCCGTTGGCGACCACCCCCGCTAGGATGCCCTGCGGAGGTTAAATGTGCAGCTTTGACATCACGAAATGTTTCCCGTGCAACATGCACAAGTTCGTTGATAACCCTGGCGGTTCAATATAAACTGAAGTATCATGGAGAAATTCGTCGTTATCAATATGAAATATGACTGAGAAATTCGTCGTTCATATGGGAGACAAATTCGCCGTTTTCAATATGAAATATGACTGAGAAATTTGTTGTTCATATGAGAGAGAAATTCGTCGTTATTTATCCTGTAAAAGCAGGATTGGAAGTAAGAAAGGTAATGGCAGTAGTATTGAAATTCATCTCGATTTAGCTAGAAATGCAGGATTAGAATCAACCCTGGGATGGTAACCTCGGATTTCTCTTGGCCTTTATTTCTTATTGATTTTTTCCTCTGGATTTAGGACTAAAAGTCTTTCCATCGCGTAGTCTTGGATTTAAGATTACCATTCCAGGGTTGAGAAAGGTAACACCAGAAGTATCGAAAAGGTACGGGCTGCAGTTTTTAGGTGCGAACATGTCCCCCCCCCTAAAAAAAAAAGTTATTTCAACTCAATTCAGTTTGGTTTCATAACTTTTTATCTTCAGACCACAACCAACCAGAGTTAAATATGACGGTAAAAAGGTACGATTGCTAATGTGCTCAAGAAAATACATAAGGAATAAACTGCCTTTAGGATTTTCGCAAACTTAAGATACATAATTGTTGTGCATAGTAAGAGAGTATTCTATGAGAGTAACACTGGCATTGGTGTACGTAGTGAGGAACGTGAGGATACTGGCATGAATAACAGCGAGAGGAATGACTGGAGGTGGTCAATACCAAGTTCTAAAACGATACTGAAGTCAGCAAATAATTATTCTGAGATCGACAATAATAGAGAGCCAGTAACACAGATGTATGTACAGTAATACTGAGTCAAAGAGCAGTATTGGATGAGCACAGACTGCACTTCAGAAGTAAGCAGATGCTATCAAGTAGCGCAAGAAGTAAGATGTNCCTACGATAGGAAACAAGATAAGCATCATAAGCCTACAACGGGATACAAAAAATGCAGCCTAAGCCTACGATAGAAAACGATATGTAGTCTAAGATAACGATTGGAAACACGATATGTTGCCCAAGCTTACGAAAGGAAACAAAAAGAGTATCTCAATCCTACGATAAGAAGGGAAGTATGCAGGCTCAGTCCGCCGTACCTGGAAGGGCTTCTTGACGGCCGCCTCGCGCTTGCTCCTGTGGCCGCCGAGCATGAGGGAGGACTGGCCGTTGAAGACGGAGAGCTGGTGGCCTGGGGGGCCATGTGAGACTATATTAGTCGCTGCCGGGACTTGTGGCAAGTCGCTGTGTGACTAGTGGCAAGTCGCTATGCGACTAGTGAGGCTGTGACGCATCCAACCGACCAAAATTTCTTGCAGTGTGGATTTTTGAGACGAGTGATGGTGTGGAATAGCAACAGTTAACAAAAATAGCCGCGACTGAAATTGAAGATCCTTCGGAGAATACTGGTATTCAATGAGTAAAAACTGGAAAGTGTAGTTGAAATTAACGCGCGGCATACATTTCCTTCGGAAACAAAATTCTTTCTCCGGCGCTGATGACGGAATCTATGTGTTCCGAAATGCTTGCAGTTTGTGTAAAAGATGTTCCATACAACGTTGGCTCTTCTTTTGATATTTGACCTTCGAGATAAGGTTTCTTGAGAAACCAACTTATGAGTACCATAAAACTCGAGAGGTACGAAAAAGTACGACTAACACTAATGCCAAGTGGGCCTGCGTAGGAGTACGAAAAACGTAAGTAAAACGTTCATGCACTGTACTTCTTTGTTTCCGTAGTTTTATACGTGTACTTCGTAGTGAATGTAAGACTTTTTGATTATTCATTCATGGTATCTATGACATCTTCCTACATAAACTCTTTTCCTCAATTTCATTGCCATCGTCAACACGGTTCGACCAGCGAACATGATACCCTGTAAAAAAACATAGCACAATACATTGATTACCTTTTTTAAAAAAAACACGCCGAGTCCCACTCAGCAATCATGCCTAGGGAACAAAAACCAAAAGGTAATGCAACACACACACCTCAAATTAATGTAATTGGAGCTACAACAAAAGAAACGAGAGCGAAGTAAATGATAGACAAATAAACAATGTGCTCGTAAGCGTGAGAAAGAAATCCAGACTTTCTCATTCCTTCATTACGAACAGAAATGATGACTTTCTAAAAAAGGAAACGGTGCAGCAACATGATGCAATGTGTGCAAGTGAGTTGCAGTGTACAAGGTACTCAATAACTAACAGGCGGTGCAAACAGATCAGCGGTGCGCAAACTTCTGTGGTGAAAACTGGACACAAAACAGCGTCTCGCAAGGAAGTGCATACACGTGAACACGTGATGCAAAAAAATGTGTGAACACGTGATGCAAAGAGACACATGACCACGTGGCGCAAAAACCAGTGACACATGAACACGACTCAAGATGATTTGCCCTGCAACCGAACACAAGCCTTGCAAAGGTTTTACTATTTTAAGCAGCCTCGTTGCGAGTGACACAATCTAAAGGGGATTTAATGACTTACATGGGGACAAAATTAGATCGTCAGTGCAAAGAACGGTGAGGAAAAAGAAAGTGCAGCGACCGCAGCGCCTGTGCTGGACAGTGTTGGGGCAAACGGAGTGTGGGGGCAAACGGAGTACGGCTGATGAAAGCCGCACTACATCAGAGATAGACTGGAATACTAAGACTGACGCCACAGATGCTGGTAAGAACCTCGGATTCGATCAAATCAGATGAGATTTTTGGTTAGTTAAAAGCCCCTTCCCAAGTGAAATATGTCCCAAAGAGAGCGAACAGAAGGGATCATTTAGTATGGACTACCGAGAACCAGAGGTCTATGCACAAATTTGTGTTCCCACACAGGATCCCCTGGACATAGAAACGCTAAGTTAAGAAGGAAGAGGAAGAAAAGACAGAGAAGCTAGCTTAGAAACTATGAAACTTGAAGGAAGTAAAGTGGGCCCGAAAAGTAGAAGTCGCAAAGGCCTATCCATAGCCGAGGTACCCTAAGGTACCCCACTGAGGACCCTAGCTCCAGTAGCATACGACGAACAAAACTAATCCAACCCACCGCTATTGCATATCTTATGGCCCCTGAGAGGGCATAAAGATGGAGTACGACCTTAATAGACTTCATGCTTAAAGCTTTAGTAATTTACACAAAGCAATCGTACTGTGCATACATATGAGCTACCGAAGACAAGATTATCCTAAATTAGATATTACAAATGCTATGATCGTAGCCGACATTGCTCGAGTCTAACTCGTATAACCGCTGCACACAGCCAAGACCGGGTGTGCGGAGGTGCACGTCTGGAAATGAAAAGAAAATCTAGAACATCGGCATACCGTGTGCGGCAGTGCAAAATCAGAATATTAGAAGTGCAATGGAGCATATGTGACAGTGCAAACCAGAGCTCAGAAGTGCGGTAGTGTACGTGTGGCGGTGCAAAACAGAGTTCAGAAGTGCAGTAGTACACGCGTAGCAGTGCAAAAAATAGATGATAAGAAGTGCAGCGGTGCGCCGGTACTCTACTGCGGTACAAATGTACCGACATGACGGTTTCTCGCGTACCGGGGAAGAA
The DNA here is from genome assembly GCA_014899125.1 of Orchestia grillus. Lineage (NCBI taxonomy): Eukaryota > Metazoa > Arthropoda > Malacostraca > Amphipoda > Talitridae > Orchestia > Orchestia grillus. Next base: position 3,826 of record VOMN01066715.1, on the reverse strand, counting down.
GTACCGGGTACGCAGCTTCGTCAGCAGTCGAATGTCCGGAGGGGAGAGCTGGTCTGCGGAGGGGGGAGGGATGGTTAGGAGGTGGGGGTGAGAGGAGGGGTTAGTACGGCAGGATGAGAGTGGCGAATGAAATGAGCAAGTTTAGAGCTAGTTATATGCGCGTATTAGGCTGAAAAGGCTATGAAAGGAACAGGAAGGAAGATGGAAGAAATGAACTGAAAGTATAATGTCAAGAAGGGCCGCCGGGGATTTAGAAATGTTACATACCGACGACAAGTGAAGCTAGACATACGAGTTTAGAAACAAGTTACATGAAATATGAGATGCTGTACCAAATCAAAGATTACCTTTAAAGATATTTGCTTGAGGGGCTTGGATGAGAAGTTCAGGAAGTGATATTAACGACTGAAAAGGGCTGGGAAAGCAGTGGCAGCGAGGCTGGCAAAAGTCATATAGAAAGACTTGCTTTGCAGCGATGCTACAAGAATGAATGAAAAGTTTCAAATGAGATGACGGATGCAGTAAACGAAGTAGAGTTGCAATAGCCGCGGAGGCCCCGGCTCCCCATGAGGGAGCGAGCGCCCTTCACATCAGTTGATGGAGCAACGGCGGCGGCAACAGCAGGGGACGGCAGTGTTCGTCGCTATTAATGTTAACTGAAGGAAGTCTTCATCGCGTATAATTTTAGCTGAAGAAAGTATTCATTACATTTAATGTTAACTGACGGAAGTGTTCATCACAATTAATGTTAACAGAAAGAAGTGTTTACGATTAATGTTATCATGAGGAAGTGTTTACCATTAATGTTGGCGGAAAGAAATGTTCACTATTAATGTTATCAGAAGGAAGTGGTCACCATTAATGTAATAAAAAGAAGTGGTCACCATTAATGTTAATAAAAAGAAGTGGTCACCATTAATGTTAATAGAAGGAAGTGGTCACCATTAATGTTACAACACTCCGATGACTGCACCGCCGCCTGCTGTCTTGCACTGAACTTTCAGACCAAACGATGCACACAAATATTCAGGACGAAGTAAATATCAAGACTAAAAGACACAGCTTAACCTGTCATTAACCAGTCAAAAGTCACTGCAAACTTGTGTGAACGCCGTGGTCGTTGCATTCACACGGTCGCTGTCGATATGATGTATATTGACGTCGTGGTCGTTGTATTCACACGGTCACTGTCGATATAATGTATATTATCGCTTTGGTCGGTGCATTCACACGGTCACTGTCGATATATGTTGACGTGACCGTGTGAGTGCAGCAGCAGCCCCTGGACACGGACCGTTAACAGATTGGAGCGAGAGACGCAATGTGTTGACGTGAATATTCCGTACGTGACTACTGTGTACTTTCGTACCGGACATTCTGAATTACGGAATATGTACGTATTCAGACCATCAGATTTTGTCCGTTGCATCCAATATTCGTTAATGCTTGGTGTCCTGAATAAAATGACTGAATAAAACTAAATAAAATGTTGAAATTTCATTGAAGGTATATATACTATTGTGAATTAAATTGAAAACTAATTCCTCAATCGTAGGAGTTGGAAAAGAATGGGAGTTGGGGAAGGAGAGGAAGTTGGGGAAGAAATATGGTTATTAGGCTGTCAACGACCGTTTGAAACCACAATCATAAGTAACCGCAGCTTTAACAAAGGGTGTTAAGTATTGTACCCATTGGTCTGCTTGAGAGGCCTACCTCAATAGTCAATATTGTACCCATTGGTCTGCCTGGGAGGTTAATTTCAATAGCCTACACATAAAATGTGCAGGTCAGCTGAGAGATCTGGTTGTAAGACCTCAAAGATGGATCTAGCTGCTCTACGTCGTCCAAGCGCTGATCGTTCAAGAAACCTAACAAGGAGTAGCGAGTCCCGCGTGTGTCCGCAGCGAGAGGTTCATTTTAAGTGCCAAGGTCTATGGACCTATGAAGAAATCATTCATTGCGTGCGTTAAATTTCAAGAACCACTGGAATATTAGACCCCAGACTCGAGCGTCCCCACGTAGTAAGTCTGTCAGCCACACCAGCAGGGGCGCGCCGGGTTGTGTTGGTTGAGGTTGCCGTCAGTTCACAGGCGGCGAGATGGAGGCTGCAATAAAATTACTAAGCGCGGAATATAAGGCCGGGAAATGAATCCCGTACCATAAAAAAGAGTTGATTCACCATTTCGTATAAAGATGTCCCGTTATAAAAGGTCGAGTTTTCATGCCTTATGATGCATTGATTATTAATGAAGACATCGTGTCAAAAAAAATAACTTTCCTAACACGAGACATCACGTCATAAATAATCGAATTTCTATTCTACACGAAAGACCTCTATTATGAAGACTCGAATTTACTCGTACATTCTTCATGACGGTAGTTAATCATTTAGAATTGAATCTTCGTTCCTTCACGAGAGTATGTGTCGGTCGAGACTTTAATCCTTTATGAAAGGGAATCAATGAGAAGCAAATGTACGAGCTCACGCAGAGTGAGGTTCTCACCCTTTGGGTTCTTGCTTTGGACGTCGTAGTCGTCGACCTGCAGAGTGGCGTTGGCGCCTGTCCGCACGAACTTGACGACGTGGTACAGGCCGTCGTTAACCTGCGCAAGTAACGCTAGTGACACAGCGTTCACATGCAGCGCTAGTGACACAGCCTGCACATGCAGCGCTAGTGACACAGCCTGCACATGAAGCGCTAGTGACACAGCCTGCTATTTCAAAATTAGTAACGATAACTGGAGCAATTAAGCGACAATTTCTAGTCTTCAAAATCGTAGTTGCGATGTTACCGAACAAAACTTCACAAAAATGTCCCTAATATGGCTCTTGTATTGTCAAGTTGTACTATTCGCTCATCACAAATTTTCATACTCCGTTGGGATTTTGAGCACACGCTTCTCACTCCATTACAAGGCACCTCGAACGATACCGCAGCTGCTCTAAATAGTGGTATAAAAATTGTAAATTGTACCCGAAACTACAAATAAATTGCATTTTTACACACTCCACACAGTGGCATGTGGAAATACTCGACAACGCGGATGTGCTCACGTGCATCGACGATATTGTAAAAAAACGTATCATGAGAAATCTGTGAGGCTAGTTTTCGAAAAAAGAACTCGTTTTTTAGTTTAATTCCTAAGCTCTAGCACTCCAAAGCAGAGAGCTTTAGAAGCGAAGAATCGAATCTACTTGTACGTGTATTCTTCACGACAGTCTTCAATCTTTCAGAATCGAATCTTCGTTCCTTCATGCAACATAGAAAAAAACGTTACATAAATAAATAAGTGTTGAGGCTTCAAAAAATTTAACCTCACAAGATGGACCCTCTACGTCACAAGATGGACCCTGAGCATCACAGAATGAATCTAGGACGTCTTTTGCTCTTGCAAATTTTAAAATCGGATCGCAGTGGAGACGTGGCTCACCTGCGCTACTGGCTCTGCGATAGGATGATCCTCGGTACCCATGTTGTACACCATGACGACCTTGCCGTCCACCTGCAATGTGGACATGTGGTCATGTGGCTGGACGTGTTTTGACACACCCAGACGTGTTAGGATTCACCTAGACGTGTTAGGATTCACCTTGACGTGTTACAATATTCGAAGACATGTTAGGACATGCTTGCATATGTTATGATGCACCTGGATACGTCAGTGTACATGGGCGTGTTATGTTACACCTACATAAGTAATAATGTACAAGGACAAGTTATTAAACGCTTGGACGTTTATATCACATCTGAATAAGTTTTGATACACGTGGATACGTCACATTTTGTATCGCCCCCGCTATATTATTGCCCCGCTATATTCTTCG
>VOMN01066709.1:0-12285 GCA_014899125.1 Orchestia grillus | reverse complement strand
CGTCACTAAATATAACCACTGAATCTGCACGAAGTGTTCATACAGCGGCACTAAAGGCCCCAACCAAAATCAGAAAGTCAAAAGTAATGCAGTAGACAGTCCGTGGACGCCAGCGAAGCCTTCCTCAACCGGAGTTACGCAAGAACGAGTCGAACGAGCTCGTGCACTTTTTAATTTCTTTTAATTTACACGCCCAATATTACTAAACAAGCACAATAAATTCATGGTTATTATAATATTACACTATAGACGTTTTGCATGTTTTACCATTTTGCGCAAGGGTAACAAGGTTGAAAAAAACTGCACTGGAGGAGTTCGCCAGCACGGACCGCCGGAGTGCATTGAGATGACAAGAAGACAAGCCTGCCAAGCGAACCTCAAAGGTGGACCCGAGGAACAAGCGCATGTCACTTTAAAGACGAGCAGCCGGTCTTAGGGTCCATGCATCACAGGCGAAACAGTAAGGAAAAGGAGAAAATATCGATATTCCCAACAGGTTGAGTTACTACGTACTAGGTTTCAAATGGCTCATAAATATTAGTGTGACATACTTGATAGTTACAAAAAATTAGTGATTCAAGTGCATTTAACACTGACTGCGATTCTCTACGCAGGAAATATTTCATGTCGACAAAAATTTCCGCTGTGACTTTAGAATTGAAGGATTTTGCTCTCAGAAATTTGGTTATCCTATTCATTTTCCCCCTAATCTTAACTAGCTTATTCGAGTAATGAACACAAGTTTTATGACAACTTAAAAGTTTGTATTCATATATGTTAATGCTTTCGTTACGTTAGGTTAGATGATCGTGTGTACCATATAAGGATGGCACACGTCGCAGTCTGAGTTAAATAAGGAAAAACATGGTATCTCAAATTATCATCGACAGCGAATCAGTCACAAATAATTCATAGTTTTTAATAAAATTTCTCGATTAGATTTAGTAGAGGGAAATCGTAACCTTAATATGAAAGTAATTAGGAAGGCTATGAGAAACATCTTGTTTCCATAAAATTTCAATAAATCCAGAGCTTTCGAGCGTGGACAACACTTATAGTCATAATTCCTAGTCACATCACTCACAACTATTATACCTGGAGAAATTAGGAAATTCTTTTTAATATACGAATTCTGGCTAGAAAAACAGAGCTCATATTCTGTCTTCATAGCAAAACTTGAACAGTGAAGAATTTTCAAATTAACTTCACAACAACAGACACATTGCATAACACTGCGTAGACGTGAAGTGGGTGACAATTTTGCAAGGCTCAGGGGAAATTTACGAGCTCGAGGAGAATTGGGTTTAGCGACGCGATACAAGTGTTTGTTGTCATGAGAAGCAAAGCAACAGTGTTTGGAAAAGCTTAAAATAATTTTGTTCAAGTGTTGGGAGTGCCTTTACTTGTTAAGCGATCACAACTGGTGTAGATGGATAACCTGGGGCGCGACGAGAGTAGATCTTTGGATAAGTGGAGTTAAATAAGCGAATAGCATAGTGTCCAACCGATACCTGGGCGTGGCCATTTGAAAAGTTAGGGACTTCAAAGGATAGATTGGGAGTCGGTTTTGGAGGCCGTGAGGGCCAGACCTTGGCCGGTGCACCTCCCAGCAGCTGGCCCCTCATTATTGGCACTTGGATTCATGTAAGTCTAGTGCGATTATTGGATGACAAAACCAAGTTATTTTTGGACTTACACTCAGGAGTACGAGTTGGATTTGTCCTCGAAAACCATGCACTCAATTGTAAACCATGCACTCAATTGCAAACATGCAAGTCACCGTCAATTCAGTACACATAAGCTTACCTTGCCGTGCCAGCATACTTCTGCAATTTACATCTACCGTCAATTGCCAATCCAGTCACCGTGAAGCTGCTCAACACATCGCTAATTTTAGCACCATGTGAAAGAACGTATCAGGGTAGGCCTAGTCGCATGCATTCAAATTCAAGAAGACTTGTCGGCGCCTTCGCATTGTGCTCAGAGTTGCCTGTAAAAAATGCCGTCATGCCGAACTTGTACTACAATGAAGAAACTACGCTAGATCGCCGCTAATGTGCCAGACATGGTGTATTAAAATAAACACCTATTAGCATCTCGACAGCGGCAGCAGCATAATTATTGGAGCATTTAACCGGGACGTTACTTGACTAAGAAGAGTAAAAAGAGATTGCAGCCACACTGGCGATGTGCTCCAGCACCAACAGACGCTCTTTGCTGGTCGCTGGACTGGCATCGCATGCACAGAAATCAGCAATCAATGCTCATCAGTTCAACACGAGTGCAGCAACAATGTGGTGAAAAAGTGCAGTGTTCTTTACATAACATCCCGCATATTTCAAACGCCATTTGACGGACTTGATATGATTTAACATGCGTTCCAAAGAGAAGAAGACTAAGGCAAACCCTCGCAATACATTACAGCGTTGTGAATTTCAAGACTTTAGACGTAAGTGCAACTTTAGACGTAAGTGCAAGACCAATCACGCAAGGTGTAGCTCCAATACTCGATTCTGGTGTTGAAGGTTACTGTGACCTGCGTGTCTACTCGTGTTTGAGCAGATTACCTCTCCTCTTCTTTGGCAATCAACTGAAATGCGGTGTTAGTAATAATTGTGTCAGAAACAAATCTTTGGCGCTGTTTCAGTAACAGAGTCCTTCCGTAGTTTGCCAGGCATTTCGCCCGCATTCCACATGCTTTTCTCCTCCAACTTTTGCGTCTTGATTTCCCACGACATGCTTATATCAAACTGATTAATTTCCCAGGGTGTTTCATTTCGCTTCGCTACGAGTGGAGCGGCGGGCCCGCGTGTTTGGTGTGAAGTGGTGTCTCAGACTCGGCGGCCAGGCTCCACTCGCTGCCAGCAGGCCTCGCACACAACTGGTGCTCTAATTGGCATTGCCCTTCACTCGCCATCAATTCAACATTATTCGTCACGTTTTGGTCGTTGTCAACGCAATGCTTATAGTTAACAATGCACTTTATTTTGCGAATGTCCTAAACAAGTTATCCATCATTACCTTTTTAATGTGCATCTGTTTTAAGATGTTTATACCCGCTTTAATTGCTCCATTTTTCGTGTCGCTCACGGTTTCCGAAACACAAATCTATCAGCACCATTACCAAAAATACCGGACAACGAACCATGTCTCTCCACACCTACACATGCGAGTACATGCTATTTATGATAGGAAACACATGCAAAACAGCAACTTGAAGATCCCGGCGATTGAGAAGTCCCCCAAACAGCGTCACAAAAAGCAGCTGCGCAGAAACTTCGCTGTTCAGACACACGCATCAACTCCTGAGGGCTCTCGCTGGAGCAATTCGTGGCTGCGCTCAAGTGGAGAACACGAGCGCCACAACACGAGCGCCACAACGCGAGCGCCACAACGCGAGCGCCACAACGCGAACGTCACAACGCGAACGTCACAACGCGAACGTTACAACGCGAGCGCCACAACGCGGCTGCGATAAAAGAGCGCGTGAAATGAGGCGCGTGTTGCTGGCATGCTGATAAAAGCAAGAGGTACTGAGATAAGGCCAAGAGCAGGAGTCGTAGAGCAGCTGAGATAAGACCAAGAGCAGGAGTCGTAGAACAGCTGAGATAAGACCAAGAGCAGGAGTCGTAGAGCAGCTGAGATAAGGCCAAGAGCCCCTGAGATAAGGGGAGCAAGAAGTGCTCCAGAGTCTTTGTTTATCGTCGTGTTTTTTAAATTTTTTGCGTACAAATTTCGTCGACCAGTATAGCCCAGCCGCAGAATTTTTCATCAAGACCAAGCGAGCAGCCGCTTCTCTCAAGTGCTCAGGCTCCTCAGTCCTCAGTCCAGGCGCTGCCACAGGCGGGGACGCCAGTACGTTGCCTTGGATCCTTTTGAAGTACATGTTTAGTTCAGTTCCCCCGTCCAGTACGTCGCCTTGGATCCCTTTGAAGTACATGTTTAGTTCAGTTCCCCCGTCCAATACGTCGCCTTGGATCCCTTTGAAGTACATGTTTAGTTCAGTTCCCCCGTCCAATACGTCGCCTTGGATCCCTTTGAAGTACATGTTTAGTTCAGTTCCCCCGTCCAATACGTCGCCTTGGATCCCTTTGAAGCACATGTTTAATTCTCGATTCATATGGTGCAATTCTTCTCAGGCATATGGTGCTCGATCCCTCTTTCACGAGAGATGCACTCCGCCTGTGGTGTCGAACCAGGGACCCCGGGACCAGAAGCCAAGCGCGCTGTCACTTGCTCTGCGGGGCCACCAGACCCACCATCACAAGAAAGCACTGCTACAATAACTACAAAGCAAGAAGTACTCGCTTCTTCTACGTGACTTCCGCGAAAAAACTGTACCTGATACCAGAGAACAAATACTGTACCTGATACCAGAGAACAAATACTGTACCTGATACCAGGGACCAAATACTGTACATGATACCAGAGAACAAATACTGTACCTGATACCAGGGATCAAAATTACTATTCACACAAGTCGACTGACCAGTCGGTCGCCTACGTGTGTGTTGGTTCCCTTGCCTTGACAACAAGGGCATTGTGCAGACCCCGGCTTCAAGTTCATTTTCACTGGACACCGCAAACGCTCGAGAAAGCGAGCAAAGTTGTGAGAGTATAGCTCATGGATCCCACTGACCTCCTGACAGTTAAATACGTTAAAACCCTATCCCCTTCACCCCCCTCCTCCTCCTCCTCTTCCTTCCCCCCTTCCGCCCCACCATCTGGGAGGCTTAGATAGGCAGCAAAGGAGGCACGTGCAGTGAGCGACTGAGTTTCTCTGATGAGGCAAAAATAGACGCCTTATGACAGGGCTGTAGAGCGCGGGGCTGCGGTCGCCACCTTCCCGCCAAACCACTGCAACACAAGCAATGCCGAGCTTTAGATGTCGATTTGCTCACGAACATCCATTCTTACTTTTATTAATGGTACAGTACTGTATTGCAGGACCCGTCGAAATTGCTTTGATGAACAATTTTAAACAGATGCTTACTTAGGGTAACACAGAGGTAACTGACACGGTTAATTTGCTAATAAAAAAATACTATGAACCCTAGGATGTTCAAACTAGTTGCATTCGAAAGAAGAACATTTTGTGATATATTACATGATATCCTATTTACTCACCAGCTAGAGAGCTCGTTTTGTTTTCAAGCCCCCAATTTTTCACCAAATCTCGCTGCACCGAAGAAGAAATGGTACGAGCTGCGCCAGTGTACACAAGGGCAATGTCAATAACAGAAGTGCAACGTAATTACCGAATCAATTTCAGAACCAACAACAAATCCTTGTGAAAACACAATTAAATCTCTACAAAAACATAAGGTATCAAAAAAACAGCGCGCCCTGCACCACAGCGCGCCCTGCGCCACAGCGCGCCCTGCACCACAGCGCGCCCTGCGCCACAGCGCGCCCTGCACCACAGCGCGCCCTGCACCACAGCGCGCCCTGCACCACAGCGCGCCCTGCACCGCAGCGACCAATGCAACTTTACGAACGAATACCTGATGCATGAGCGCAGGATTACCTTGGCTGCACACAATACCTGATGCATGAGCGCAGGATTACCTTGGCTGCACACAATACCTGATGCATGAGCGCAGGATTACCTTGGCTGCACACAATACTTCATGTTGCCTAGTAGAATGATCAATTAATGCCCCAAAATTACAGCATAACGATGAAAGGTGCCGGTGCAGTTACCGGCAAAACAATACACATGAAGATAAGTCACTTCCTCATCCAATGACCGACCTCCCATTCCGACGCCAGGGGAGAACGTGGGTGTTTACTTTACATCAGCTTTGTCTCATCCAACCGTACAATCTTATCTTATCACAGATATTCGTGTATACACATCCTAGAAACAATAAACACACACCTAGCCTACCACCTGCAGAACTATAGCAAAGGGAGCTTAGCATTTCAATTTTAATTTAATTTCTTTACATTTGAGGTCGCAATCATGGTTGGAATTTCGGCTCTCAGCGACTATGACGTCACCACCGCGGCAATGAAATCCACTACAAGTGGTTAGACCCTCGAGCATCAAGATTCTTTGGTGTTTTTTAATAATGAATGTAAGGTGAGTTTCAAGAGAAAAGAGCATTCCCAAAAGAAAAGAGCATTCCCAAGAGAAAAGAGCATTCTCAAGAAAAAAGAGCACTCCCAAGAGAAAAGAGCATTCCCAGGAGCGGAACAATTCAAGAGCGCAATGAGGCACAGGATGAACACGCCTCTTTGAGACGGCCGCTCGCACGGCACACCGGCCACTGCTACGCGAGTCAGAGCAGACAAAAAGAAAAACCATTGCATCGATCACATGATTACGAGGCTCAAACCTCGCGGCGCAGTGGGGGGGGCGCTCCCCATCAAGTGAGGAGGGACCAGGTTCTAACCCCAGCGGGCAGCTGGACTCGAGGAGGGCTTCCCTTGGGGAAAAAAAAATGAACTATACTCACGCGACCTGTCAGTAATGACAAAGCATTCACAGATTAATTTCTTGTTCCGTATCTCAACTGTTGGGATAACGCTGCTTATCTCTGGGGAGAAATTCGAGACGCTAGAAATGACAGAAAATAATAAATACAAGAACTCGCAAAGCGAGAAAAAACACCGATATATTTACGCATTCTGTACGCACTAGGGAACTTCTAGGAAAATAAAGTAACAGCTGCTTGTTGACGGACAAAATTCCTGACACATTTGCCTTCAGTCTTCCCTGCAGTTGCCCTCAGTCTTCCCTGCAGTTGCCCTCAGTCTTCCCTGCAGTTGTCATCAGTCTTCCCTGCAGTTGCCCTCAGTCTTCCCTGCAGTTGCCATCAGACTTCCCTGCGTCATCACGCCCTGAAGAGCGACCAGCAAGAAACAGATCTCCAGGAAGCGATCAGAATACTCGCTTCTCCAGCGAGCTGAGTGCTTCATGGCGCCTAGACTGACTTGAAGAATGCGCTCAAATTACAGCTCGTGCCAAGCTTTTCTATATGAATCTTCTTTGTCTAAAAATTAAATTATTGCTTTGAACAATATAATTTGGCAGAAATATTAGCCCCACTGACGTGCGAACACGCGCAACTTTTGAATCAGCTCTGCGCACTTGTGAGCGAACAAAAGCAGTAGGATTTGTTCGAGGGGCGGCCACGCTTTGGTGCCTCCCAAGATTTCGGTTAAAATGTGCCTTAATGCCCAAAAATAGGCGAATATTATGTCTGAATTAGCTGATGGTGAATGAGCGAGATACAGCTGCTACATTGGGACATGATGTCCGTACTGAGCAGAAGCATCTCAGCAATCTTGCAGCCAAGGCCGAAAAGGGAAGACAAGAAAAAATGAAGGATTCGGGCGAGACGGTATTTGTCCAAAGTGAAGTGAGAAATATTCAGAAACCCTCACTCAGGAAGCTCAAATTTACCCTTCTTGAAAATACGCACCTAATCCCAATAAGAAAAATTAACACGTGCATAGAATAGGGTGGCCCAGAAGTATCTGACCCTTTTAATTAGGCTACCATATTTTAATAAGATACTATATTTTAATTAGCATACCTCATTTTAACAGGATACCATATTTAAATAAGGTACCATATTTTAATTAGGACACCATATTTTAATTAGGATACCTCACTTTAACAGGATACCATATAACTTGGTATCCTATTTACTCATCAGCAAGAGTGTCAGTTACTTCTGAGCCATCCTGTATAATGCAAAAGCAACGTTTCACAGGAATAACATGCATTTTCCATTGTTTCACCATAGAAGGAGTTAGGAACCAACACTCAACGGCCAGAAACCAAAATCCTGCTGCACAGTGCAACCGTCAGACGACTGGCGCTCCACAAAGTTACGTTTGCGTCATGGAGCTGACGGTGGATACACACACCGCTCTCAGAATGTTTACCTACAGCCAATTACGAGGGTAAACACACGCTGCGTACAATAATTAACTTGCCAGGAATAAGGGGGTGCCCAGGTTCCTCTTGTGAGGTACACTCTTCACACACCAACTGGATTTTTATTACTTCATTAGCACAGCTTTCGCACCCTCAAGCAGCGGGCGAAACTCAGAGGTCCAGAATTTTTTGTTGCTCGTACCCTTCAAAATGAGTCCCACCGAAGTGCGAAAGCCTGGGCAAGAAATGAACTCTTTTCACCGTACACGCGTTTTAATATCCACTTCAATGAGGAAGCCGCTAGTTTTTCCCAGCGAGCTGAAGCCTTAATGCAATAAACCTTATTGCACGCACACAGGAGGCTGCAACTAGGTTTGTGCACCAAGCTGGAGTTTGGCCCCCCCACCAAGCACAAACTAAGCCAGAAGCGTCCACAAGAAAAAACGGGCAATTCAACATTATATCTGAGGCGATAACGAGTTCACGGATATTATGGAGAACAAAGCCGCAGTGAGGACGGCCGCAGAACCTGCAGCAGAGCGGCGCCAGGAGCTATCGATTGCACGGCGCTCAGCAGCACCTGCTAGCCAGCTCGGCTCGGTGGTGACGTCTCGCCACCTCACAGCCCTGCAGCACGGCACAGCCCTGCAGCAAGTATTCTGTAGTTAGGGCATCACGTCCCGGGCCACACTGGTGTGCCGCAATTTTAGACATTTGTCGAATCTCTTTCTCCCAAGGGCAAAAGTAACAGAACTACGGCCGTCTACACCAGTGGCCCCCAGGCCTGCGTCGGTCCGTGAATCACTTGGTGCTGGGTCTGTGCGTGACAAAACTTTGTCTAAGGTGGGCTGAAATTGGTCTATACAAAACTTTACCTTTAACGTCCTGTGCGAGCAAAGAATTGGCACTAAGCGAGACAGGCTCAGGGCCTACCCCAGGCGCGCGCGACTGTTGGATTTTCAGTGAGTCACGCAGTACCTCCCCTGCCAAAGGGGCCTTAAATCCCACGCTCTCCACTGCAGTCGCGCGTCTCGTCAGCACTGAGGAGGCGTTCAAAAAATAATCTGTTGCACGGTATGGTAACACTGTTAGAATCTTGGAAACAGTATGTAGCACTGTTAGCCTTTCTTTTTGCTCTACCTTATTACACACAGCGGACTCTATTCCACATGGTCAACTTACCGTGCAACAGATTTTTGGGAGGTACACCAGCAAAATAATCTGACACCACAGGAAGTGACTGCGACACGCAGCGACAGGAGACGAGCTCCGGAAACGTCAAGTTTTGAAATGAGGCCGGGGCTACAGTAGAGAAATTTTGAAGTGAAGTAATCCTTAAAACTTCACTTTAACGCACCTGATGCAGCTCCCTAAAATAATACGGTCTATCCGTTAAAATTACCCAAGAATTATTTTTGGGTTACATTTAAAAAAAACCTGGGCAGTAAAGGGTTGAACATTGACGCTCGTGGAGTCGAAATGAATTTCTGGAGTTACGTAGACTTACGTGACCCCAAAAACGACTATTTTGATATCATCCGAGGCAGAGAGTCTAAGAGGAAAGAGCGTATCAGTGCTACGCTATCTTATTAGCTCCCCACATCCAACGTGATATTGCCTCGCTACAACGGCGCGCAGGCTAATAAACTTCTACGCACTTGGTAAAGAAAAGAAACTTCATTCTTATCAATTCACACACGAACAACGAACTGCATTTTAACACGTTGACTCCCAAGTGGGTCATATATGGTACACGCGATCATCTAACCTAACCCAATGTAACCAAAGCACTATCATGTATAAATACAAATTTTCAAGTTTCTTCAAATTTGTGTTCATCAATCGAATAAGCTAGTTCTGCTTAGAAAGAAAATTAATAGAGTAACCAAATTTGTGAAACTAAAATCCTTCATTTTTAAATTCACAGAGATATTTGTCGGCATGTAATTTTACCTGTGTGGAGAATCGGAGTCAACGTGTTGAATGCCGCTTCATAAGCGACAGGGCACCTGAGCGTTATTAAGCACGTGAGTTTGATCTTCCTTTCCTATTAGAGGTCAGGTGCCTACATGAAAATCGAACCTACGTGCACGCCCGGGAATCGAACCCGGGATCTTCTCAATAGAAGGCAAGTGCGCTGATCGCTGCTCCACAGAGCCACAGAACATTCGTAACGTAAGATTAAAACACGCATGCTTCACATGAGCCTTGCTACATTTGATCCGCCGGACAGTTTCGAAGAGCGGACATCCGGGAATCATTATGAAGAAACCTTGATTTCGAATTGTTCCGAACTTTATTTAGTTGGCCAGGCACTGCAGCAGCGCTTTGACAGAGCTCGTTTCGATTCAAGGGTCCAAAGTTAGAGCCGACTAATGACAGCAACTCGCGTATCTGTGATACAGAACTAACGAGTGTTGCACAGCAATTTTTTTTTATTCAAGCAGAGTTAGGGGCATCATACGATGCCTTTTATGATATGATTTGACCTGCACGAGAGAACGTGAAGGTTTTTAAGGCGTCTTTGGTTCAACTATTCAGAGATTAAGCCTGACAGGTGTACCTGAACGCGATAAATTCAACACGAAATCAACGATGGTTCGGGTAAGGGAGCTATAATAAGCATAACATTTGCAAAGGAATACAAAAACTTTGACGACATAATTTCCAGCGTTCACTGAGAAAAGAACAAAGCGTTGCATGTACGGGAATATAAAATAAACTCATTAAAAATAACTGCGACCAAAAAATAGAGCAAATGGTACAGTGCTGACACACAAAAAGTAATTCGTTAGAGATCCTCATTGCCTGCCAGTGGGAACTGCAGCCATCACTGCGCGAGAAGGCGCTCCACAGCCTCAGAGAGCGGGGCAGGTTACCCAGAGCGCGCGTCCTGCAGCGTAAACATGAGCGCGCTACCAACACGCGCCACAACATTTCCATCGCCGTCATCTGCATTGGTCGATGCTGACAGACGTGATAAATAACTCAGGAAAACGAGACATACTCACAGTACGAATCCACTGCCACCAAGACGAGAGCGGAACTATTCAGGCTTATCACAATACAGGTTAGGCCTCATAAATGCGGCGTAATTCGGCCCCACGGCTTGCCAGGGCCGGCTCGTGCCACCCATTGTTACCGCATCACGGCTTTTCACGGTCACGGACAGCGTTACCGCATCACGGCTTTTAGCGATGGTACAGGTCACGGGAATTCTTTTCGAGTCGCTTGGATATATTTTACCCAGATCAGATCAGATGAGTTGTCCGGTATTGCTTTTGAATNACGGTATCCCTGGTGTCGTCCGCGCGGTATAATATCCAGCCAATAAAAATACCTTCCTCACACACACGGCACCTTACCGAGTGAGTAACGACTGCGACGATTTCGGAAAGATACTCCATGAACCTACTAACGGTCCCTGCCCAGGTGGACGGTGCTGCATTCACACGGGCTGCCAGTGTGCTCGAGAGTGGCCGTATTAATGCAACAACCACAGCGCGGACACGTGTTGACAGTAAGCGGTAACATATTCAAGTTTGTCTCACCAGAAACGCGTTAATGAGAGAAGCATAAATTTTCTCAGCACAGAAACGCGGATAATTCGAACGTCAATAGGTATTTTTAGAGCCACACGACATTTCATATTGAAACTCCTACCTGCAGAACTATAAAGCCGATTTCGCTACTACAGCCGCCAGCTAACAAACTACAACTTGAGCAACTTCTCCAAAATTAGGCGAGATGGCCAACGGACGCCGCCTCCTCACGTGCCTCATGTCAAATGCTAGTCTTCAAAGATCAAAGTTCAACATGATCCTCAACACAAAAACCCGACACCAACGATTACAAGATCCGGCTTTAGTTTCTTTACCACTAGTCAATAGAAAAACAGCACACATGCGATAATGATAAGAGTTGCGATGACCGGGAGGCGTGCTTTACGATTTGAAACGAAACGTGAATGGTAGAAGCCACTGGCCGCGAAACGGCCCCGTCCCATTATAAAGTGGTTCTCAAAAGCGAATTCCCGTCCCCCACTCTGATCATTGATCAGTAAACCTAAGCATTTCAGTCCTTATAAAGGTTTTTCTTCTTCAACTAAAGACGTTACAATCAATAATCAAATACAGAAACTTCACCGTATTTCTCGACGTTTACAGCGTAGATTCGGAGCCCAATTCACACACGTAACCGCGAGTGGCATCAGCACTTAACCCCAGACCTTAGCTCCAGTGTGCCAGAGCTCGTTTTGATTCAACGCGTGCAAATTCGGAGCAGACTAATGACAGCAACTCGCGTATCTGTGATACAGAACAAATAATTGTTTCACAGCACATTTTTTTAGCACCCGTGTGGCCGTAGCCCCCGTGTGGCCGTAGCCCTCGTGT
>VOMN01066705.1:0-12392 GCA_014899125.1 Orchestia grillus | reverse complement strand
CTATGAGGCCACAGTAGGCCTATGACGACCACAGCAGGCCTATTAACGGCCCCGCCATGAGTTTCAATTCAGGGCACAAACTCAGCGCCTGCGGCCAAGGCGCTCCGATCATCAGAAGATCGTGAGAGCATCAAAAGCTCCCCGACTTTGCATTCAATTACAAGAGGCTAATGAGCGCTCGAAATTTGTCCTGCGAGCGCGTGTGCAGCTTTGATTTTTGCTTCGGCCGGCGCGGGGAATCTTGAAATTATTTCATACGAGCGCCTCATCGGGAGCCTTGCCTTTGATTTGCCTTCTGAATGAGAGCCTCGCGGGTCATCCTCATTGAGGGCTCTCCCTGATGTCGAGTTCGAGTTCCCTAACGAGGACAAGTTTGCCGGGGTGGGGAAAAAGTAAAACTGTTTCTTGAGATTCCTTTTTGCACGCAGGACGCCTTTTTCGTGTCTTGAATTCTCGTTAGGGAACATTTGCAGGGAAGTGAGTATCCGAGGCGTTCATTCATAGCTCTAGATGTTCATCATAAAAAGAAATGATTCTGGAATACCTTCACGGGGCCGTACGAAAAAAAACACGTGCACAAGCATCGTTGTATAGTGCGATCTTACTGGGGAGCAGCGCAGGAGGACCTTGAGAAGTAAATTAATCAGGCTAACTGACAAATGCCAGTAAAAATTCTCACTTTATACGGAAATGAACGTAAATCTAATCTCGAGTAATCCAAGGGCACAGGAAGGTGGGGGAGTTCACAGGTGGCGATGGCGTGCGCCTTTTGCGTGATGGTTTCCTGGTATCTTCTGTGTCAAGAGTTAGTTGTTCGCGGCAGGTGCTGAGGGTGGTGTTGAGGGTGGTTTTGAGGGTGGTGTTGAGGGTGGTTTTGAGGGAGGGTGTTGGAAGTACTGGAAGTAGTTTCAGGATATCATACCGAGCCCCACCTTTGGGCTGAGCGTTTAGGAAAGTCGTTTTCAGTCTTCCTTCCCCATGGGGAACACTCCATCGAGGTATTGCACCCGGGATTTCTTCGCTAGGAGGAAAGTACTCTATTCTTTGCGTCGGAGTGAATATCAAGCTGTGAATGAACGCCATATTCGCTCATACGCAGAAAATTACCTTTCTAATGAGGAACAAAAACGAATGCCTTCCATAAAAGAGAAGCGGAAAGTCTGAGGCAACAGTTGTACTTCCGACGACAACTTGTCGACCGCACCACAATGACGTCACAACCAAGCTGGGTACACAGCTTCTTTTAAGTGGCAGTTTGGGCCGGGCACATTTGCGGCTCCTAATGAGGTCTGTGTCGTAAGGGAGCTGTCTTGTTGTGTCAGGCGTGTCACGTCGTGTCACGGGTGTCACGTCCTGTCATACGTGTGTGTGTGTCAGGTGACAAAGCGGTGTCAGCAATGGCACTGAGTGGATAGCCGTTTCCTGAAAACGAAAGGTAATGAGGGAGAGAGTGTGTAGTCCATGAGGGAAAGAGTGTGTAGTCCATGAGGGAGAGAGTGTGTAGGCCATGAGGGAGAGAGTGTGTAGGCCATGAGGGAGAGAGTGTGTAGGCCATGAGGGAGAGAGTGTGTATCGCCCTAGATTACGCTGCCTAGATCGCCTTAGATCATGCTGCCTAGATCGCCCTAAATCACGCTGCCTAGATCGCCCGAGATCATGCTGCCTAGATCGTTGTAGATCACCGTGCCTAGATCGTCGTAGATCACAGCTAATGCCGAAAATCCCTCGCAGTTCACATCGATCACACCGCTAATGCGCTGGCCATCGCGTACTTCAATACGAGCTATTTATTGCCGCGAAATTCGATCGTTTGGATGCGACACGCACATCTCGGCGCCGCCAGCGACACTCCACTTTACGGCTACATGCGCTGCATCTTCGAGAAATTTAGCAAATTTTACGAGCATTTCTGGGTTTCAAAATTGTCGACTTGTGGAGGAGAAAGTAGAAAAAATTCGTCGCTTGTCCCCAAATGTTGAGAATAAGATTTAGCATCGAAGAGCGGCATCCGAAAACACTTAGTAGCAAAATAAAGTGATAGCCGCGGTCATTCCAACCAGTTTAGATGGCTCAGACATCGTGAATGTTCTTCAATCCCATCAATGAAGTGAAGTAGAGCATAAAGAACCATATCGGCGTCTTTGAATGTGACAACTTGCCAAAATTTTCACCCAAACTAAACTTGCGGGCAGCTAGAGAGTGAATTAAGGTTGCAGCTAACAGGGAGCTGCAGGATTTAAATCCAAAAAGTGATCTTGCAAGCCAAAATTGATCTTGCAATTACTCGAGGCCTTGAAGGAGTCAACGATGGCAATTTGACTCAACTCTGACGTATGTGTAAGAGCTAACTTGTTTGGGAGTCCGTAATCAAGACTGCGATCAAAGGAGAGAAGAATGTGTTCCAATAAGACTGTTCTCCACATCACACACCAGAGAAACGCCAAAAGAGCTGAGTATACGCTTTATTTCACCATCTGTTATATGTGGCTTCCTAACTCTCCAGATTAGTATCCGAAAGATTGTTTGCC
Source organism: Orchestia grillus (assembly GCA_014899125.1). NCBI lineage: Eukaryota > Metazoa > Arthropoda > Malacostraca > Amphipoda > Talitridae > Orchestia > Orchestia grillus. The sequence continues at coordinate 9,864 of VOMN01066705.1, read as the reverse complement.
TTATGCGGCCTAGAAAGATGTGAACTTTGCCTCAGGCAACATCGAATAGATCGGCACAGAGAGGAGGTTAGATTTTTTTCCAATGGTCACTGTTCATTATGATATAGCACCGTACCTGGCGCAGTTGTATGAGGGTTAGCAGTTGTATAGTTGATGCAGTTGTAGATGGGTTAGCAGTTGCATAGCTGACGCAGTTGCATGGGGTTTGATTATCTTTCTCAGGTAAACTTTAGAGGTTAAATTAAGCACAGTTAAATGGATGTTTCTGAAAATACAGCAGCAAGATCCGCATCTAAATGACACCATATCGTATCTGCAAAAGCAGGAATATCACTTGAACAACGTTTCCCAAATACGACAGCACCATCAACGATGAAATAAGAGTAGCAGCATCAACAGCAGCTGCCGCATCAGCAGCATCAGCAGCAGCATCAGCAGCAGCAAGAGCTAATTACGGTGGTGCACACGTCGCACGCTCCCAGTAAATCCGCGCTCTTTAATGACGCCTAATCAAGTCCCTCTGAATGGCATCACGGCTGGAGCGAGGGGACGTGTGAGGGACACGCGGGGTTGGCGCGAGGGATACAGTCAATCTGGCGCCTTTGTTGCGCCAAGCAAAACTTTCGTTCGTCGTGTGAACCCCGCGTCTTTTGGCGCGGGTCTACGTGTGTAGATCACACAGAAAATTGATTGGAATCGTCTCACCCGCTGGCGAAAATTGCCTCTCGAAGCCCCGCGGGTGTCCAATGGGCTGCGAATTGTTGAGAAATCTGTTTGTCTGTGCGCGACAACCAACATATTGTGAGGCGCTGCGACGTCAAGCGCTGCCTGCCAATCTTGCCAACAGAATGAAATCCTTCTTTGGCAGTTGAGGAGTGAAGAGTTGAGCTCATAACTGAACGCTGAACTCTACAATCGTGGTGCCTCAGCGGGGGCCCCAGCATTCATGAAGCTGCTGCTGGGTTTTCGTAAGAAGCTGAATGCGGTCTTATTGCGAAATGATTCGATCGTTATAAAAGAAAAATGACAAATTTGTTTTCCTGAGGGAATAGGAAGGCATCTGCGGTTAGGAAAACAGTCCAGCGTAAGTAGGGGAAGATCAGATCTGCATGTTTCCCTGCCACTGAAGATAGTGCAGTTTAGCGGATAGAAACAACTATCATTATCATCAACTCTCTCGATTATCTTTAATCATTTGCTTTTTGTTTACATATTCTCGAATATCTGTGTTGTATTGAGATCCATATGACGCGTTTAAATATTTTCTCAATTATGGAAATGAGAATTTTATAGTACACTACGTACCCCTTATGCAAATTAGGCTATTAACTATTTTTCGACCTCACGAACAAAGGTGAGTCCCTCCGCCGTAGATGATTCAAGTGGCCGCCCTGACGACGCCTCCAACCCAACATTACTGTTTCGCCGCCCCGTCGGTAAACATACAGAACAATAGATAAAAACGCTTAGAGGCGGAAGTTACAGATGCTTACAGGGACTCCGGCTAAAAAGTTCGAGAGGGACGGGCAGCGCCGGGTGACCTCGGCCAGGAGCCCCGCTGGAGAGCCCCCTGCACCGACGCCTTCGGTAGTGTGTGGACTGCTGATTTTCTATGCCGCGAATTTCTTAACATTTAATTATATGTCGAGAAGCGTGGCGCAAGCAGGAAGAAACGATAGACCGAAAGAGGGTACAGGCGCATCAATTACTAGCTCATACAGTTAAACGTCATTGAATATCATTAAGCACCGCAAAGCAGGGCATCTGACGAACATGTCAACGCAGTTCGCCTTGTAAGACGTTGAAAACAAACCACTCGACGGTCGGCGCTAAACACTTAACGAAAAACACATTGTGTGCGCGTGTTACCACCTTTTCGCGATTCCCTGTGCAGTGTGTAAGTGACAAAAGCCGTGAAGGTTTAAGCATACTGCTGCCTCCCGTCACCTCCCACGTGATTATTCCGGCGCCCCATCATCGCTGCACAGCCACTCCGACCGCCTGCAGCGCTGCAGATGGAGCTTTAAATCACTTTTGTGAACGCTTGGAGTGACTGTGACTGCTGAGTCTGACGCCGGCTGCAGTGCACTGCTGCATTGTGGACTGGCGCTACTGCATTGTGGACTGTCGCTACTGCATTGCGGACTGTCGCTACTGCATTGTGGACTGTCGCTACTTCATTGTGGACTGTCGCTACTGCATTGTGGACTGTCGCTACTGCATTGTGGACTGTCGGTACTGCACTGCGGACAGTCGCTACTACATTGTGGACTGTCGCTACTACACTGTGGAGTGTCGCTACTGCACTGCGGACAGTCGCTACTGCATTGTGGACTGTCGCTACTGCACTGTGGAGTGTCGCTACTGCACTGTGTGCAGTCGCTACAGCACAATAAATAGTCAACAGCATTCTTTATTTGCATTCAATTGAACAATTGACGATTTCACTCGCCCGAAGTCAAAAAACTCTGGTGAAGTGAAAATGGCTTTGGAAAATGGAGATTACGCATTCGGGTTCCGGCCAAATCCTGCATCAGCGTTTCTATATCTCAATGCATGCGTGAAAATATTTCCCGGCAGAACATCGAGCTTTATGCGATTTTTTTTCTTTCTACTCAGTTCCTGTACGTGGTGTCGTGTGTTGTGGGTGCACTATGTGTGTTGGGTGTGTGTGTGTTGTGTGTGTGTGTGTGTTGTGTGAGTCTTTGTGCATTTCTGTATTGTGGGTGTGTTTTGTGTGTCATATTCTGATCTATTCTATTGTATCCTACTCTATTCTATCCTCTTGTATTTTTTGCTATTCTATTCAGTTCCACTCTATTTTATCCCACCATATTCTGCACTATGTTACTCTGTTGTATTTTATCCTATTCTATTCTATTCCAGTTTATTTCAACAGTGTTTTCTGTTATCTCCATCAATCTCAAGTCAACTCTTGCTGTCTAGAATAGGCCTACTTTTTGGTGGAAGCTTTAGAAATTTTTCCTCACCCCGAGACAGCTCACGAAGTGGAGTCTCAATCGACTTCCTAAGTACTGCATTCTCACAGGCCCGCACCCTGGTCGGTGAGGGCTGTGTCGCCCTCAGAAGGTGCGTAGGGTGCACAGCATCACGAGCTGTGCAATCACCATTATCGCAACAGCCAAGAACACCATTAACACCACGACACCGTAGTCCGTGCAATCAATACAACAGCAGTAGCAATAAACGATCAATTGCAATGATCAATCAGGATCAGCTATCAACAATCAACAGCAACCTTCAATTGGCACACAACAGGAAGACAATAGATTTTCACTTTAGTGTTGCACAATCTTCAGTAACTGCAGAGGCATCACCTTCAATACCAACACTAATTTGACCTCAGCAGCAAAGTTGCAGCTTCAGCACCAATGATACAAATCTAGCACCGATACAGCACCACTAACACCATTACAGCACCACCAATGCAGCACAACCCCTCTCACCACCACCACCCTAATTAGCCTCTCCGAGCTCGCTCACAGCCCCCCGCCAGAAAGAGCCGTAATGTGCTCACAATTACTCCAACAAGAGGCGGGATTAAGACCTTTGTCTGGCCCGAGCTCCTCTCAAAATGCTGCAAAAGGTTCACCTTTGTAATTAGCGCAGCATTCACACGACACAGGGCGCCGCTTGGCCGTCTCCTCCTTGGGGCTGTTGGTGCCGGGGATTGTGATCTGGTGCCGGGGATTGTGATCTGGTGCCGGGGATTGTGATTTGGTGCCAGGGATTGTGATTTGGTGCCGGGGATCAGGTGTGTGTGCTTGTGTCTTGTGCGTTGTGTGTGTTGTGTATGTTTTGTGTGTGTGTGTTGTACAAGGTGACCCAAAAAATATATACGCTGTTTTGAATGTTTATTACTCTGTCGCTAACATGAGTGCAAAAATCTTATATGTGCCAATATCTTCGGAATTGAATTTCCTTTTCAGTTCAGTTGAGAAATATTAATTTATTACAGATCTTTGTCGTTGAACAATATGCATCACAGTCAATGCAACTAATTTGACCCTTGCATGGAGAAACAGAAATATGTACTCCTACAAAATGAAAGTTCAAACCTATCTGGAAATATGGCTTAAAAAGTGAAGATAGACATTTATAACAAGAAATTAGTAACTAAAACAAATAATAACATGGCAACAAACACTTCATTTGTGCATCATCTTTTAGCTATTAAAAATGTCCTCTATTTTTTTCTAAACAATATTGACATCTTTCTCTCATTTTCTTCGACAAAAGAATATTATGTTTTTTCGAAAATATTTTCTGGAGGGTGTTTGAAGGGAGAATATGTCTGTGAACTTTGCCTGTTTAATAGTGTGTTCAGATGAATTGAATGGCCGTCTGATAGCTCACAATGATCTCTTCGACAAATCTTTCGTTTTCCTGCAGGAACCATTCACTGAAATTTCTTCGCCGCTGCAATTCATTTTCTAAAACTTTCTGAGAAATCTTTTCTATGTAAGGATGGTAATTCATACTTTTTCTAACTATTCTCTGGAGTGATGATCTATATAGGTTTGTTCTATGGCGTCGAGCTGAGAGCGAAGGGGTTTCTTCAATTTTTGTAGGACCATTTGAATATTTTCTTCTGTTCATGCAGTTCCGAGTCCACCTGAATTTCCCTTATTCCTCTTCAGAATAGTACCATGAGCTTATCACTTGGCAATATTCCTTCTAACGAGCAGCCTGGTCACAGTGGGTTCATCAAAGGTAAGTTAAAACCTTATAGCTTGCAATATGTTTTTTGAGTCAAAGAATGTTTCCACAACGAAGGATCGTTGTTCGCTCATTAGTTGCATGGCCAAAAATCTAGAGTTTATTTGATTTGATTTCAGGTGAAAAATGTTTATGAAATGAGAGGATTATTCAAATTAAAAAACTGTTTAGTTTTAGCTATGGGACTCTGTAATTTTTTAAATTTTCAATAGGAAAGTCTTGAACGATTTTTAAACTTACGTTAACGAAAGAGTACTAATTATTCCAAACAGTGAATACATTTTTTTGGGGTCACCCTGTATGTGTCATGCGGAGTGTATCGTGTGTGTGTGTTGTAGGTGCTTGAAATGTATGAGTTTGTGCATCTCGTGTGTTCGTTAAGTGTGCTGTGTGTTCTAGCAAAGCTCATACGTATTGCTGGTGTGCCATGTATATGGCCGTGGTGTGCCATGTATACACGTGTGTATATATATGTATGAGTACGTTGCGCACACTTGTGTGCTAGGTCAAGTCAGCTGATTCTTGGTTCGGTTTGCTCACTCTAAATCGAATCCGCAATGGTTAGATCGAACTCTAGGAATCTAGCTATATCAAGGTAGGACTAAAGTGCACTAGACATTGCCTATGAAGCTAGGCTAGACAACTCTAGGTACAAGTAAGTGAATTTCATTCCGTCCAGGTCACGGTTGCTCACGCTGGATCACGCTAGATCATGACAGGTCATGCTAGGTCCCTCTAGTTCACGCTACAGACATCCGCTCGTGCCAGGTCGCACTACTTTACTCTAGGTTGCGCTAAGTCACTCTATGTAGGTCACGCCGGGTGTTGTTAGGTCTCGTTACGTCACACTAGGTTACGCTAGGTCTCGTGACGTCACACTAGGTCTCGTGACGTCACACTAGGCCACGCTAGGCCTCGCTGCTCCAGAGATTGCGTCAGGCTCACAGGACCAGCCCTTAAATTGAGGGGCGGTCGTGAGGAGGTGTCTCATCACTGCACAACCTCTACAATAAATGAGTAATAATTTACGCCTCTACAATAAATCGCGAGCTTATAGGGTGAGACACGTTCCTGTGTGTCAGGCCCCTCAGTGCCCCGGGCTCACGGGTCCTCCGATGACACCTCAATATCATCACTGATGAGAGAGGTCTATAATTCCTCGCCTCCTTAATTCTCTTCCCCAACCTCCCCATCCCCATCTCCCCCGACTGAAGCGCTCTCCCCTCGTCCAGCCCCGTGTCATCCGCCGCCCTCTCCAGCTCGCGCTTTTGTCCGTCCGTAATAATCCTTCCCTCGCCGGCGGGCCTCTTCAGAACAACGCCGTCGAATGTGCTAGCTCTTGTCCCTAATCCTTAGTCTTATTTCTGGCCGCGGCGGCGCCGAGTGTGAACAGCTCGTCTGACTAATTCGAGAGTGAGCAGCTCGTCTGACTAATTCAAGAGTGAGCAGCTTGTCTGACTAATTCAAGAGTGAGCAGCTTGTCTCACTAGTTATAAAATTCCATCGAACTGATCTCATAAATGAGTGCCTCCGTTTGCCAGGGGGTACGCAGCGCCATCGGAAAGTTCTCATGTGTTATCAGTAGTTTCAATTCCTATCCTTAACAGAGTCCCCGGCAGGACGAGTTGTGCGGCTCATTTCTACTCAAGTGAGACTTTTTTGCTCTAGTCGAATGAACTTAGCAAATTTTCGGGCCTTAGAAACCTGGAACAAGTCCTAGTCCTCTTTGACCTCATAGCCAAGGACAGAGCATTCCCAAGTGTACTCTTGTACTGAAAGGCAGTAAAGCTTTCTCAAACTAAAAGCGTTTATCGGGAAACCTATCGGGCAAAGAATTAAATAAATTTATTCGAGTCAGTCAGTGGCAGTGCATGTTGAAATCCATTTTCAGCGTTTCAACTTGCGTAAGTTTTGAGAAATGATGAGTGAATTTTCGAGATGTTGATTTTTTGGATGATGTAGTTATGCTATTCAAATTTTAATTTTGCTTTATATGAGTTGTGTCTTCTGTGTCGACGAGTGACCACTCTCACCACTACCCTTTGAATTATCCACTGGTTACTACTCTCACAACTACCCTATGAAGTGTCCACTAGCTCCACTCTCACCACTACCCTTGGCAGTGTCCACTAGTTAACACCCTCACCACTACTCTCAGAGGTGTCCACTAGTGACCCCACAGTCAACATATATATATATATATATACTTGTCTAATGTCCTCCATGCACGCCTCAACCAGCTCTAAAGGCAACTCATAGATCGCTGTATGTATTAATGAGCTCGGTCATACATGTTATGCACAAACAGTCTCCGATAAATATCGTGCTTGTCTCATGCACGATGTAGTATGCGTTTAAAATTACAGTTTAGAAAACAAAAAAAAATGCAATTAAAATTTTTGAAAGTGAACCGTATCGATCTTAAATCAAGCATATGACGATAACTCTCTGTATATTCAGCACTCAACGTAGCATTTTTGACGCATTTAAGCGTACGTTAATTGCTTTTCTCAGAACACACAAAAATCTGTCCCGAGCATTATTTTGATACAAGGCTAAGCGTGTGTTCTGAGACAATAAACACGTCTGGCAAAAATCTACGGTATTTCATACGAAAATTTAACTTAGTCTGACTGTCTTTTAATTCACTGAACAAGACATTCCTAGCTTAAGTCTACGGTATTTTTTACGAATATTCAACTTACTCTGACATCCTATTAAGCTTTTCTCTCTTAAACTATTTCTGCTACCTTATATAAAAATATTTTCACAAGAATGAATTTCCATTTATTGATAAGAAGTACCTAATATTTCACCTCCCTCAATGACGCGATTGGAACTAAAGGAATATGTTGTTTACTTACTGTTAACCTGGACGAAGTGTATTCCATACTCATACTGTTTGATTTAGACACGTTTTCATGAAGTGTATCTTGTATGATACAATGAGAGAAAAAGATTAATGCCGCCATTGGACGAATAAAATGAAAATAAAAACACTATGAAAATGTCAATTAATTCAAGCAAAGAGGGACCCAAAAAAATGTATCTACTGTTTGTGATTCAATAATTTCTAACCAGATGACCCGCGCATGAGCGAAAATTACGAGGCCGTGCCACGTACCCACGGCGAATTTAATAGTTACGCTACACTTTTGCATGGCATAAGTAAGTGCAAGTGTTTTTGTTTTGATATCATTGAATTTCAAACAGTAGGTACATTTTTTTGGACACCGCTGTGTAGAGCTCAGATCGCGTGAGACCGACAGCGGTGGCTGTCCCATTCCTGCTTCCGACTTTGGCCAGTTTCACCAATTCTGAGATACCAAAGCATTCAGCAAATTTCATATCAACAATTCCCAGACAAAATACAAAATCAGCACCTTGATGCCTGAACTGCTACAGAAGGATGATGTCGGCTTCTCTCTATGCAGTCCCTACGTTTCGTGTCCGGTCTATAAGAGATGTTCAGTCTTCTGCCGTGAGAACTGTGCCTCAAGAACCGGTTTTCAGGTTTTCCAGTTACCATTCAACCCGTTTTGTATGGCGACGTCTGACGATATATGTATAACGAATGTCCAGCATCTAGCTACAGACCTCACATGTTCAAATTTTCAACTGCTTGCTGGAGTCAACACCGTTTGTTTTGTGTTGAGAATCAACGCATTGCTTCCACGTGCAGTTGGAGAATTTTTTCAATAAAAGCAGCGATTCTATTGCCTGCCTCCGACCTCTTCCTCAAAGGACCTCCAGCTCCTTGACCATTACCGTGACTTCTTCACTCGAGAAGCTTTAATCTACAATCCAATGAATTTAAAATATTCTTCCCACTCCGATTTCCATTCAGAAAGTACAAACTCCAAAGTGTTTTTTTGTGTAACAAACACCAAAGTGCAAAGAAGAACCTCAAAGACCACGTGGAGTTCCCAACAAATACTCGGTAGCACTGCACTCCAAACAAGTCCAGAGACACCTGCCCTCCCTCATGACCTCCCACCCGCCACAATTACCCTCACATTCGCTGACATTCCCTCACACAGCCGCCGGTCCCCTCGCGTGAACCCTCGCGTCGTGAGCGGCATGAATTTTGATGCCGATCTTGACAATGGAGCCTGGATGAGGAGCGCATTGTGGCGCCAGAAGAGAGACTAATAACATAATCAATAGCATGTAACCGAGACCAAGGAAGGGTTGCTGCGCATGCCGATTCGCCTTCTTGGGGTGAGGCGGGATGCGGTCGGAAGAGGGGGAGTGGAGTGGGGAAGCGTCCGGACAATAGAGCCTCATTTGTTGCTGAACTGTTTATTGAGAGCGAGGGTTACGCGAGGATGGGTGGAGGGTTGTTCAGGCATGGCAAGTGTGGTAGGTGTGTGGTGGCAACTGTTGACAGTTCCGTGGCAGGTGTGTGGTGGCAACTGTTGACAGTTCCGTGGCAGGTGTGCGGCAACTATGGACATTTCTGCCAAGGACATGGTGGCAACTGTTGACAGCTGGCAATGGGGACACTTATCAAAATATCACAATTACTTTGATTGATTGTGCAAACGAAACACACATACTAGTCAGTGATTCTACCGCCGGCCCCTGCTGACTTCAGGCGCAAGAACCCAATCACTGCCATCATGGGTGAGGGCAGGTGGCAGCGGATGGCAGGTGGCAGGGCCTGGAGGCAAGAAAGTTGCCATAAAACCATAAAGTGCGAGAGATTTTCGTACGGAAGCAAAGTGACGCGGGCGTTGAAAGAAGCNGCAATGGAAGTGGAGTGGGAGTAGAGAGGGAATAGAACGAACACTGAGCGAGGCAGAGATGGAAGGTAGAGCGACAGAAGAGTGGGTGGAGAGGAAAGATAGGGTGACAGTTGCGTTAAATCGGTGCGGAGAGAAATGTTAGAATGGCACTTGACTAGTGTAGAGCAAAAGTAAATAGCGGGAATAGAGTGGGATAGAAAGGGAAGATAGTTTGGTAGTAGAGCGGGATGGAAAAGAAGTGTAACAGCAATGAAGACCAGCAGAGGGAGAGAGGGTTGAGTGGCACTCGACTGTAGAGGGAAAGGATAGACCGGTAGTGGAGTGGGACAGAGGGAGAGGGTAGAGGGGCAGTGGAGTGGGGCTGAGGGAGAGGGTA
>VOMN01066703.1:0-16727 GCA_014899125.1 Orchestia grillus | reverse complement strand
AATTCTGTTCATCAAACTCGGCATTTTTTTTACATTTTAGTGTGCAGAGTTACAGTTTCTTGCTCGAGGGTCGTTTCATTTTTTATCTTTTCCATGCATTTCTGTTTTGTTTTTATAAGTTTTTCTCATATTAGTGTTTCTCGTATCGCATCTGCGGCTTGAGTGACGGCCGTTGTTCGTAATCGAATGCTACTCAGATGATACTTTGGATCCTGCGCAGTCTGGGCGCTATTTCGAGATTTGATGTTCACGTGAAATTCGTCAGAATATTCTATCGACCAATTATGTTGGTAGTGAATCATTCGTTAGAGCCATGAACTAAATCATTAGTCCCGTTACATAGGTGTCTTGCTCTGAACTCGAGTGTACTACATCGTATCATTGGGACGCTCTTTTTAGTGATGCGCATGTAGGATTGCTAAGCTGTTCATGGCGGCGTGTGATACTATTGGCTCATCTGTATTTACTTATTTTCTGTTCATGCGAGCAGAATATTTACCAGGCTTGCTTTGAAATTCTATTGAAGATTCCTAGTTGTTTTTCCATGGACGCGCTAATTCACTTGCATTTTCTTCGTTGCCTGTAAGAATTTCTGAGGTTGACTGACTTGCGAGGATCTCGTCTTTCCGCTTCCTGAGGCCGTGTTTCTTCTTTCGCCTAGCAAAAATTTTCCTGCTCTGCCAAAAAAAGAAGATTCTTAATTACGACTGAGGTTTTTCGGCGGAAACTTTGCGCCCGCCTGAAGAGTCTTACCAGTGTTAGAATCAAGTTTCAAGTCAAATTTGCTATTTTTGTGTCTCTAATCTGAGAAGGAAACTGCGACTTTCATAGTTGAAACTTCTGTTGAGAGATAAGTAAATAGCATTTCTAAATGGGCTCTTCGTGTCTTGTGTTCGCCATTATTTTATGAATAGTTACATTTTTTTCTTTCTGAAACTTTTTACGAACTGCATTCAGAGTTGTAGTGAAATTCAAGTTATATTTCACCGATAGGACAAGGTCTTGCAAATAATCCTGATCTGAGGCGATTTCTTATCTCAAATGAGGGATTCAAACATAATTACTGTTAAGTTTTGGGTTCAAACAGTAACGAAGAATAGCACGACTGTTGGACTTTAATACTTCATCAGTTTTGAAAGCTGAAGATGCCTCGTCATTCTTGTTCTGATCTTGAATTCTTTTATTTTTTACTTTTGCCATCGCCAAGATACGAGTTCGCGTGCACTCATAAATTCGCCGTCATCGGAGCTGCTTAGAAACTGCGCGATACCATTTCTATTTATCAAATGGCCCCCTCAGGGGAGACAGGGTAGGCAATAGAGTTAAGTTAGTTGTGTCTATCTCTTGTGCTCTAAGGACTGGCTACCCCAGAGGAGCACTGAAAGGTTACCTCAGATAATGCATAGGCCTGCGGAACTTCTATCTTTCGTGCTCACTTTGCTTTTCCCAAATTTCTCACCTTCTTCACTATTTCTTTTCTCTTTTCTTCCTTTTCCTTCTTGAATTGCTGTCTCTATGCGCAGAGAATCCGGTTTGGGAACACACCTGTCTATAGATTCCGTTTTCTACAGTCCGTACTAGATGGTCTCTTTTTTTCTTCGCTCTCTTTGTATCACATTTCAGGTGGATAGGGAGCTTAAAACTAACTAATAATCTAATCTGTATCAAATATAAATAGATAAACGCATGACTTTTTCGCTCACCGTATCTGCAGGATATTTTTTTTTTTCAACATCGAACTTCAAACTATTTTTGAGAATTCTTTGAAAAGTATTCTTTGAATTTCTTAACATTTCATTAAGGTATTTAGCTACGGCATATTCACATCTGCGTTCTGTTGTATATGATTTAAATTTTCGGTGAATTTTGAGGAGTTTCTTCTAATGAGCGGTCTCTGAAGCCTCCTTTAAGCGCCTTACGGAACGTCATGATTCCCGGACCGAAATACTGAACTCCGAGATGCGTCGTAACCAAATTATTAGACTAAGAACTTTTTGCTCTGCAACGAAAATGTTTCTAACGTTGCTTCCGACAAAACTGTCGTTATCCCTCAAGGGAATGATCATCAAATCATCATCGGAATTGAGTATTAAGAGTATGGATTTAGACCTTAATTAACCAAAACACCAGCTGTGCCAGAAACAATGCTATTTATTGTTTGAAATTCTTAGGTTCAGGTGGTTTGTTTATTTGCTGATTGCAGATTGCTGAATAAGTGGCACTCCTTCATTCAAGGAAAATCACTAAGCCCCGGGACTTGATGCGATTTCTGTTTCGGCTCAAATTGTTTTTATATTGAATTTGTGCACTTTCTCTTCAGGGTAGCCGGGGTTGTCGGGTCTCGGAATGGCGAGAACAGAACACAATTGTTACGTAAATTACGTCCCCTGCTTGCTCAGAGTGTTCTTATGCGGGCACAGATGAGATACGGCGTCGGAGTACGCAGAGTTTTAGGGGCCTTTGTGGGCACTTTCTTTTGTTGCACGCGACTTGGCCTTGCAGCTGCTGTGAGGAGCGCACAATGGACTGCTGCCTTTTCGTGTTAGGGTCTCGGCAGACACAATGGCATCAAAAGCAGATGCGTCTTATCCTCTATCACCACACTTCAGCTGGTGCTTTCGCAGGATTTCAACTGTTCATTTTCCTGAAACATGAAGTTGTCCTCGCATGCTTTTTTCAGCTCATCACGGACAACGTTGGCGGTATATTTATCATCAGCTGTTTTTTCTCCGGAGAATAATTATCCGTGTGGTGAATCGTAGTTGAACGCAATAAAATTAAAATGGTAAATGGAGCATTTCATTTCCTGTGGAAACGTGTATGGTGTACGTACAAGTATTGTAGGTGACGTTATTGTGCAATATTAATAGGAATTGGTGTATGGTGGAATGAAAAACTCTGCGGATTTCAATCCAAAGATTTTATTTATTTAGTGGCCCAGCAGTGTTGTGTTCATCAACCTCAGCAATTTTGAATGCTTTTTCTAGTGGGCAAGCGCCTTCTTCCACTTTATAAGTGTCTGTGCTGGAATAGCACACTTTCCACTATTCCGCCTTATTGAGGTAAAGTGTCTGTTGGAATAGCACACTTTCCACTATTAGAGCCAGAAGGAGAGGAGTTTGGCGTTGGTATTTTTGGGACTTGGTCTATTTGAAAATTTTACAATGAACCTGAAATATTAAGTTTAGTATTGTTATAAACATTAGAAAATTTCTTTTTAATAGTTTTATTCCGGTTATTGTCAGATATTGTGGTGTAAGATCATGTTACTCTCGCTCAAATATAGGAAGCATACTGTCCGAGAACCAATTCATTGAGTTATTAAAATTATTTCGTTTAGATTTCTGAACGATGATTCATAAAAGTATTGTTTGGTGAGTCACAAATCTGCGTGGGATGACTTGTTTTCTTTCAGAAAATATGTTGAAGTGTTTGCAAAAATGACATGAATTTTAGGTAGAGAAGAATGGAGGAGCAGTGTTAGTTGATGAGGCAAATGCATTGTTAAAATTCCCTCTATGTAGGTGGATCAGCACAACATTATTGTGCCAACGGCCATGACCGAGTTTAACAGCTCGATCATTACGTTGTTCAGGAGTTCTATCCAAAGTTACAAAGTGACGATGCATAAGTGATAACCATCCATCATAAAAAGTTACGTAAATATTCAATTCATTATGCAAATTTTGGGAAGTTGTGCTTGTCTTGAAGCTTCTGCTAATTAAAATTTGGGTACAACTTATTTTTAGACAAGTTGAGATGAAGTTAAAAAACTCCCTTGCCCCTGCAAACATTGGCTCTCGAAAGACTGAAGTTTGAAATTTATTCCCACATTGAGTCACGAAACAATCGAGAACGTTCGGCTAGTGCATATATTATCATACGAATTTTCATTAATTTAAATATATGAAACCGTTAAAATTTTGTTAACGCTATCGGTTTCAAATCTTAATTTCAAATAACTTGTTTTATATTTTCATGTGAATTAAGCATATCAACAGGGATACTGATATAATGATATTTCATTGAAGTTGGGGTACAAAGTTTATCCATTTTAGGCCCGCGTACGTAATTTGCACAGAATATTGGTGAGTTATCATTGACCGAAGTGGTGCGCTGGCAATGGTCGTACGCGTTGGCATGCCTCGAGGCTCGGCGACTGTGAGACGGAGGCGGAGTTTCAGAGGGCCGCTTGAGACAACTTGCTAGAATTTTATGAAGAATGCGAAATACAGCTGGGGTGGGACAGAAAAACCGGAACTTTTAAAGAACCAAATGTCAATAGAAAATATCCAACAATAAAAAATTATTAACAACTATTGAACCACTTCAACTTAACTTTGAGGGAGAGTAATCCAAATTATGAATGTTTGAAAATTGCGTCCTGTAAATATGTAAGGCTGACAAAGTTCTCGTTGAACGTTGAAAGTTCTCGTTTTTTTGTGTGACCCTGTATGAAGCAGGCATGATGTTGGGTTGTATTCAGTTGCATTTGACTGTCGTAGCCATTGTTGCCAAGATCGTGTTGTTTTTTATTGATACCGTGCGCTGCCAATGGCAGGCTTACCGCCGTTGGCTGGGATTTTGCTTCAGTTCATTTTTCCCATACTTTCGCAGAGGTAGGCCAGGGGGACACTGATAAGTTACTCTGATTTAGCTAGGCCTTCGAGACTTCTATCTTGCTTACCCACTTTGCTTCTTTCTATTTTCATGCTTTCTTATTTATTCTTCATCTTTTCTTTCTCTTCTTTTTTAACTTGCTGTTTCCATGCGCAGGAAATTTTGTGTGGGAACACACTTGTGCATATATTCCGAATCCTTTAAGATCATACTAAATTGTCCCTTCTTTTCGCTCTCTTTGGATAACGCTACAAGTGTGTAGGGAGCTATAAACTAACCAATAATCTAATCTTTGGAGATGTAGAAAACGTATTATTTCTGCTAACTCCTTTTTTTTAGCACAGAATGATTTGTGCCTGTGTGCTTTCTGCAAAGTGATTTTAATTAGCCCGTGCTTCCTATAGCGCGGGGCATACATAGACAATTGAGAGCAGCGACGAGGTCTGAGTCCAAGTTTTTGGTTTTGATCTTTCTTACGTTTCCCACCGGAGGATATAGTCACATTTTATTTCATTTACTTCAATGCCGACGATTTAGGCTCCTGTCTCTTCACGCGTCATTGTTTGATTTTGGAGCGTTCCTGCTAGCGTTTCTAAGGCAATAAGTGACAGTAAATAAATGTCCGCTCAGGCTGCAATCACTGCGCCCCCGAAGTCTGATCTGCCCCGCCAAGACGACCTCGCCTGGCTGTCCCCTGGCGCTAATCACAACTTTTGTTGCCGACTTAGTTTTGCTCCACAAGTTTTGCTTAGAAAATTGCGCTCGGGAAACAGCACATGAGTAATGGCGTCTCTGGCAGCTCTTTCCTTTCATCTTCTTTATGTTCAGTGCTGTTGACTCGGGATATCTTTTTGTCATCTTGCATTTGTGTTGTCGTCACAGTTTAGCTCTCGGGCTTTCAAAAATGGATTACAAACATCGCGTTACCCTGAAAGTATGAGCGACACTTTTGAATAGAGTATATGTTCTGAGTGTCGTGATGTTTTTGTCATTCTCGGTCGAATGCGCTTGCAGTACAGAGCATCAGACAGCCATAACGCATTCGATGTTCTGGGTTTCTAGTTGCACTTGTGCTTTTTCCCTGCATATATAATGTAATGCGAGGTTTAAGGTCGGTTATCGAGCGGCAAAATTCGTTCGGCTGTATTCAGAGCTGAGATTTTAAAAATGTTTCTACGTATTTGCTGGAGCTGAATATTTCATTGTTGTGTTGACGGCCGCACACTATACATACAAAAGCAGAGAATTTCCCTGGGGTCATGTCACCACAACGCATGGCGGTACACTTGCCTTGTTCCTTTACTTTCAATGCTTCTTTAGCTGCCGGACCTCGAAAGTTTTCTTTGCCTCACGTCTGAGATCTTCATTCTCATGGGATAGCCTGTTATGTAAATTTTGAAGTTCACAATTTCTACAATTGTGTGCGACGATACAATTGTGGTCTCCATTCGGCAGAAAAATGTTATTCATGGGCCTCCAAGTTTTTAGCACCAGTGCCTTAGGCTGGCTTTCTTCCTTTCCGTACAATTGTGGATTACACTTTACAAAAAAATGCCCTGGTGTGTTTCTGAGGACGGTTTTCAAAGGGAAGCGGTGAACTACGGCTGCTTGGCGGAGCTGTTTCTATGAGGCATACGAGCGTTTTTGTGGAATAGAGCTCGTTAGAAGAGGTGTAAAAATGTTCATAATTATGTTCCTGCAATAGTGAGATCCGTGTCGAGTGTGATGACACCGTTACTGGCTTCAAGAAAAGAGTAGTGGTTACTGAAATAGATTAATCGAATTTTGCGATGCATAGAAGCGTGAGATTGTATCTATGGAAATATCTAACTCTAACTTTTATATTCTTTCGAGAGAATTATCATGTTGAATTTGTTTCGATTTCAATAACCTGGAACACTAGGGAGAGTTACATCGTCTTGACCGCCTGCATAGACTGGCTTGTGGTGTCATAATTCAATGCTATTTATGGGTCCAGTTTTAGGCCATAGATGACTAACAGATAAGCGCTATTTTTAGCTTGTATGAAGTCGATGGTGCTTTCGTAATTCTTTACAGTTTTTTATTTCAGCCGCATAATGTCTTTTTTTCCGCAGCTTTGAATTATTCTTTATTTCAGTTGCTATGCATTTGTTTGTTCGACCATTAACTTCGACTTGTTTTCATGCTGAATTATATCAAAAACCTTTTCTGTAAAATTTCAGCTCGCTTGGTGGGCTCATTGGATGTTACTTCTTTTCTGGTGATTTAGGTCACAATAATTCATTTCAAGGTACACAATTCTGCTAAATATAAGCCTTCCTGTCTCTGCTGTTGCGTTATTGACAGGTTCATCTGAGTTAGAAATAAACGCTAGTTAAATTATGCTTAGTTGATATATAATCTTTAACTTTCAGTAACTCAAGGTAACGTCTAGTCATTTCTTCATAGCTCGTCTTTTCCCTGCAAGCTCAGATTTTCATATAATATACAGAATGTGTAGCTACACAAATGTTTTACAGAATGCTTTATTTAGCCTGGTTGTATTTTCCGTTGATGAAGTACGTACGTATTGTTACAGAGCATGCAGCAAGTATGTAAACGTGTCTGCGTTCCCTTGTTTTCCGTATTCCATCGTGCCAGGGAAAATTGCGATGCGCAAGTATAATGTATGACGCATTTTGGTTGCAGATCTGCTGATCGAGGTGCTTGGCGTGCTGGCAAGCTACTCCATCACCGTCAAGGAGCTGAAGGCCCTCTTCTCTTACATGAGAGCTGACAGAGGACGATGGGTGAGTTATTTATTCCCTTCGTTTGTTACCTGTTACCCCAGATCCTCTAAATCTGGCTGCAGAATGTCTCCGTAGTGATTGTCTTTCCTCTGTCTCTCGAGCTTTTGAAGAGTCTCACTGAGGAATGGTGGTACTGAAGAGGAGTTTTGTCTTTGAATCTACGGTGGCTTGCTCGAGTTTCAAGTTGTGTTACGATGAGAGTTTTATTTTGATCTTTTAAGGAAGTTATAATTGGTGACGTCTTCTTGTGACTACCTCGTAACTGTCTCATGACTTCAAAGTACGCTGGAGTGCGTCGGATATTAGCTGCCTTACATGCATTTTGTAATTAAGTCATCATTCTCATCAGCAAGTTATCTCTCTCAACATGCATGAAAACACATCGAATCCCGGCGATGACTTTTCATCGTCACTAAATATATTACCAAGTACATCTTCGCTCCTGTGGACTCTGCAGAAATGCATTTTACGTGTAACGAGCAGAGCATCTGCAGCAAGCCGGCTTTAAGAGCACGGAATATACAATGAGGTGCCTCGCTTTAGAAGTAAAATAAGCCGAAGGAACTCGTATCATGTATCCAAAATTAAGTACTGAACAAACGAGGCTATTTTTAGAGTCGACTATGTGAAGTCAGAGATACTTTATCGAGGCCTGATTGGCAAAGAAAGCGATCCTATATAACTGAAGTATGATTGAATCTCCGGAAGTGCATTTTTAGTATTGATTTTGATTACGTCACCTGTGCATGTTATTCGATTTGTTAATTTTACCTTTGGGTGTCTTGTGTTTGGGACAAGTATAAGCGCGGAAAACTATGAAATAATGTCTTTCGTTAGAGGATGTCACCGTGTACTTTGTGCTTAAATTGTGTCGGAATTGAACAATGTTTGAAAGTTTCTTTGGTGCAGTATATACTCTGACTTGTTAGCCTTTGATGTCAAAACTGCGAGGTCCATGGCGCGCCTAGTGAAGCCCTGCAGCTTGCAGATAATTTGATTCTAGAAAGTCTTCCTTATGTTGTGCCCAGAATTGGACACTGTTGGAGAGTTTGGTGCCTACTTGTACTCTGTCGTATGACAGTTTTCATTTGTCAATGGAAATAGAGAAATGAAAAATAATTTTAATATTTTGGAATTGTTGTTCTAATCATACCGTAGGTCATTTAATTTTATGAGGGGTTTCTCACAATCAATCTTTGCTTTGCATCCTTTAAAGTGTTAGGTATTGAGGGAAGCTTAATGTACCATCGGTGCAGAATTTTTATGTTAACATTTTTTTCGATTCGCAATTGGGAAACTTCAAAGTCGGTACTAAGGACACGAAAAATTATTTGTGAAATAATTGCACGAATGAAAATATGGAAAAATTGTTGACTTTAAATAGACAGGAACTCGTCGAATACAGAGTATAGGCAGCTATTGAACATTGCTATTTTATGAATTGCTTTGCAACGTATTTTCTAACAATCAAGAATAGCCATTACTCGTGTGTTTTTTGTGCTGATGGTAATTCTTTTTCAAGAGAAGGTTATTTTTGTGCTGAACTGTTGTGTGTGAGCAGCAGCAAGCTTGAAAACGTAAGGCTTTTATCAAGCATGATTTTTATTTAAAAATATAAAATGGTTGGACTTTATTTCGAGCTTGAGCCTCGTATCTCCATGTGCCGAGAAATCATTTTTACTAGTATTTTTTCAATCTAAATGTCTAGAGAAGAAGAATCAATCTTGTTGTGTGTTGTGTTTGTATTCGTAATTGCCGAGATATTGAGATTCTGCTCATTTGTAGGCGTATAATATTATTGTACTATTTTTTCTGGGAATCGGTTCCCGCAATAAAATGTTGAAGCTACTTGTTATGAAATCATAACTCAAATGTGAATTTAAGTGTCTTTCGTCTAGTAAAATTTGTCTAATCGACTTATGAGTGGGAAATTATAGTCTTAAAATATATCAAATTATAAAAGCAATTTTATTTGAACGCTCTAATGGGTTTCGGTTCTTATTCATTGTGTTGTATTTCAAGAATATTGCATACCTATTGTGTGTGAATGTGTGTGGATATTCTTATTTTTTCAGATACTGATGAGTGTGGTTATTATTCGAAAAAATTATTTTTAGTGAAGAATGTTATTGGAACTTGATGTTTATACCTACCTTTATAATTTGGATTATTTTAAGTGTCATTTGCTTACACATTTAAATTAGGAGCATAAGTTACGTCGATTTTGTAATCATTGCTGCGTATTTTACTGACCAGTTGTAGTGTCTCAACTGTGCAATAACGCCTTACGGCCTGGTGCGACTTTTTAAGTCTCACGGTAGTGTAACTTTTACATTTCTTCAACTTTACCCTGGTGAGCTAAAATTCATTTTTAAACATCTGGTGGCGAATTTATTCATGTTCATATTTCTCGTTCAAACATTCATTTAAACACGCTAAAACCAATAAAGGAAAAAGTTGAATTACTCTCCGAAATAGATTCAGACCGTAGAAAGACAATATGTTTTTCAGGAGCATTCAACTGAAAGTATATTTTTCTAGTTGCACAATTTTACTTGCCGCCATTTCCCTGTAACGGAATAAAAGCTATTTTTTCCTTGTTAAAAGTTTCTACATTCGGATTTATTTTCAAGGGAGTCGGTAATTTTATAGCTTAGTTCCCCGCTGTTCAAGCACTGGCGAATAAATGTATATTTCTGTTTAGGTTTCACGTTCACTTTATTGTTAGGGCGCTCGTTTGCTGTTCCGAGTATTCTGCAGTGCTTTTATGATTCCATTTTTAATCTCACGTTGCTTATGCAAGGCTCAATATTTTGTTTACTGCAGTTCTTGCAATGAAGATCACTCATTGCTGATACATTGAATAAGAAATGTTTCAGATGAAAGTTGATGTCAGTCTTTGGTTGACTAAAAAAGCTTCAGTTTCTATTTATTTCATTCATTCCGAAATGGATTTATATGGATGTTATTATTTGTGTTTCATTTTAGATGTCATGCTTTTGTTTGAACTAATGTAACCTGTAACGATAGACAATTTAAGTCATGTATCTGATACGATTTCTTCCTCTGTTTTCTGATAGCTTTTCCGTGCAGATAACCACTTCCTTTTAAAACAGGAAACTAGGATCAATATTTTTATCGTTGTTCTTTCTGTTACACGCTAACTTACAGAGAGTTTTTGGTGTTCTTTCAGCAATTCAGTATTGACAAAGGGAAGCGTTAACATGAAGTTGCGTAAGTAAGACTAAAAAAGTATGGTATTCCCCTTGCAATTTCATAATTCACAAAAAGAAAACTGTATGTTGTGCACAGAAAACGTGAGACTTTGTGCTAAACAATGGAGAACTACAGTATTGTGGGCATTCATATATATTCATGGTTTTGAAAATAAGTCTGCCAAACTTTAAATAATATGCTTGTATCGTTTTTTTACTATTTCCATATGTGTTTTTGCTCACTGGAATAGAAAGGAATTTGTCTAAATAATTGCTGCGAACATTCAATATAACTCACATATCCGATTTGCTGCGAAAAACTGTTGCTAAGGAAAAGTTCAGGTGTTTAATCTGTTCAAGATAAGTATCTTGTATATTGGTTTCTAAAGATTGAGTCTCAATATTTAGTCTATATGCGACTGAGTCAATACTTTAATCCTTTTGTTCTATATTCTCTTATTGAGAAAAAACTGGCATTGCATTTTAATATAACTTTTTAGTTTCATAAAGTTTATGCAATTTAAATTTTGACACGAACGCCCTCAAAATTTTGAGGCTGTTGCGAACGGTTTAGACTCGTGAAATTTTGCCCCTTGAAATGAGAGTAACTTTTCTTTCTTGGAGTTTATTTTTCGTGGAAATGTTATGGTATCGCTGGTCCCATTGTTTATTTGCTTCCATTTTGAGCCTACAGTCCGTCCCTCTCTAGTGGTGAACGTGATGGCCTCACAGCCGAATGGACGAGGGTTCGAGCCTCGGCTCAGGTGGGTGGGGCTTTTCACGTCACCACAGAGTACTTCCCTTGGAAAAGGAAGTTTAAACCACACATTCCTCACATCCCCCACCACACCAGTAGTTGTAAGGCATTTAAAACCCAACGGTGAAACGTGTTGGAATGAATAAAGGTTCTCACAGCGACCAGCTCAGTGATCTGGGGCGGGCTATCTTACGTGAAGTGAGGAAGTGTCAATACCTCCTTATCTCTATGTTGAGCGACGCCCACTCTTCCAACGAAGTCATTATGTCGTTAAGATGAATGTTTGCTCCGCGGTAACTGATGATAGCCTGCTGCTAATAAATGCCCCTTGTTATTACTCGCGCAGCCCCGACATTCGGCGAAGCTGCTGGGCGTGCTGCGCGTCATGCCGCAGCGCAGCGGCCCCGACGTCTTCTTCTCCTTCCCAGGCAAAAAAGGATCGGTGAGTTACCTCAATTTTAGGTGTTGAAGGCTAAATTTTTTGAGCAATAAGGCTATATTTAGCTCTGTATGAGAAATTATGCATGATTATGAATTATACTACATTTAGCTTTGTATGAGAAATTATGCATGATTATGAATTATGCTACATTTAGCTCTGTACGAGAAATTATGCATGATTATGAATTATGCTACATTTAACTTTTTACTGAAAACTAAGAACATGCTTATTAAAGTGGATTTTGAAATTCATATTGACGGTAAAGTGTTGACCCTTCTGCGCCAAATTTTGACAACCGGGAAACAACTTATTTAGTGTTACCGTTTCATATTTATTGTGTTAGGTATGTTTTATCAATCTATGTTTTTTTTGCATAATTCAATTCTTGAATATATAATTCCACTAGTAGTATCTCGTGAAATATACGTGTTGTTTCGCTCTGCTACTAGATTAATTTACCAAGACATATTATCCCAGTCGGTAAACAGGAGTTGAGTAAACTCCCATGTGCACATTGGTGTGATTGTTAGTTTGGATCAAGTTTGTTGTAATTAAGGGTGTGGGAAAAACGTTTCGTCAAAAATATTTTTGCTATTCGTTGTAAAAATAAAAAAACGTTCAAATCTTTTGCTTCTACGTTTGTTATCTTACCGTCGGTCTTGGGCTGCTAAAGAAGTCCCCACGCACTGCCTGTTATGTTTTTTCTTTATGTTCCAATTAACGTCTTCTTTGTCCATGTTCTTAGACGGGTTACAAGGTTTGCATAATGTGGTAGTCTTGCTAGCAAAACTCTTCGCTTATCAATGATAAGTTGATGCAATGTTTTCAACTTTGGCTTGAACGAAAGGTTACCCTTCGCGAGGACGAACCAGAGACCCGGCGGTTGTGACTAGCCAGGAGATTTAATGGAAAAAATTATCTCTCATAAGTGTATACCATCTGTGGGGTATAATATTATCGCCGTGAATCACCGGTTAGTTACCTAACTCATTGTCATTGTTTTTAATGTGTTTTGTCATAGTTATGGTTTCAATTATAACTGTAGCACTGAAGGTCGTACGTGTGCCATGTTCCTAGATCAGGTTCTACGAATTTAAGAGCTGGGGCATTAGGGTGTCTTATATATCCGTGGTGTTTCATTGGTGCTAGCGTTCACTTTTACTAAATATGCCATGGGATTTTCAGGGTTATATTTTCATTTGTTTTCAGGAATATTATCATCGTATATTCATGAACAACTTGCCTAAGCTTCAAGTGTAGTCATTTCATGCACTTCCGTAGTTTTGTTTTGTTCAATCGCGATTTTGTTTTCTGATACAGTTAGCAGGCTGGGCCTCAAAGTGAGCACCCTCGTAAAACAAAGTAACTTCTTTTCTGTACTCGCTCGGGCCTAAATAACGTTCTGAGTTCTAACGTAATGAGCTCTTTTTGAAGAATGCGTGGCAGTGAAATTTGTCTTTTTCTCTTACTTACAACTTGCCGAGCATGGATACCGTCGTCATATGCCGCTCATGTGCGACTATTTTGAAATTCGAATTTTATCAAAGTTACCCGATTGGCCGACGGCTTCTCTCGTGAGTGGGAGAGCGCCTGTCCCGTGTGTGTGTGTGGAGCGTGCATTCGGAACTGATATTTCCTCGTACGTGATTTCTTTCCACGGTGATGTCATCCCTCATCCATATTTCTTGTACCAATCGGTACATTCCGTGTTGCATTAACGTGGCCGTGTACTAATTTAGAGCGTCTCGTCTCTGTTTTTTGAAAAAGAGTATCAAAAACGTTCTATTTGCTAGTTATTGAGTGCTAATTTCGTTATTAATTTCTGTTAAGTAGAAAGGAGACGTAGTGAAAAAATTACGACTTCAGTCATTTTTATGCATAGTTCACGTACACCGTAAGAAATGTTACAGCTCTAACTAAACCATTTTCTTGTTCAAGGTCATCATGACCAGTTGTCTCGATACAATTCCTCTGTGATTGCATGACTGACGAACTTCATGGCTTTAACACGTTCGCCAATATTGCCAATTAGGTGCGCCTATTTGCACAGTACTTGGCAATATTGATCATGGTGAGCATTTAACGATCAAATGTAACGCTCGTGAGACGAAGCTTCAATGCAACTTTAGGTTTGAGTCCGCCTTTATTTACCTCCCATTTTTGTGCGTGTGTGTGAGGTGTTCAGAAAGAGTGCGCCTCAAAGCGGGAGCATGCGTCGGCATGGGAGCAAGCGTATTTGCCTTACGTTATGGCTCCGCTGCGAACTTCAATGCCATTATCGGTTCAAAACCTGCCGACGACTCGTAATTATTGACTTAGCCCTCAGCGAGATGCAGCGAGCATTAAGCTCAATGCGAGGGGGTTCGTGACTGCTGGCAAACGCCGCAACTCAAAATGTGTTCTGTTCTTCTCAGCTTGTCCCTGAATTTGATAGTTTCAGGGAGAAAAAGGTTCCGCTATAGGAAGGGCGTTAATGTGAGTAAAAACGCGTGTTCCAGCGATTTTCTCTGGGACATAACTGCTGAAACTCCCTGTTGGCGGCCTCGTTTTAACTTGGTAAAGAAAGCGTACTCGCATTTGTTTTAGCAAACTGTGTTTGATAAGACTCGAGTCTACTCATGCAGAAACGCCTTAGGAAAAACATCACCTTGGTTGTTTAAAAACAAGTAGTGCGACTTGAGAACAGAGGTTTCAATCTCTGATCGATTTAATTTTTTACTATATATTTGAAAAATAGCAATAGATTTAAATGCAAATAATTAAACAATTTGTCCACCTGCTGGAAATCCTTCAATTGTAGAAGGAATTATAACAACTAGAAAACGCTGAAGAAATGCACGGCATCCTGCTTAGAAATGCGATCAGGTTTGAATTTGTGCAATGCTCCTGCATCCAGTATCATAAGTTTAAATAGTAGTTTAATTAAGTTATGGATATTGGAATCACCAGCCTGGCCTTTGATCGGGCTTGTTTTTTGATGGATTGCGAGTGCGGTAAAGTGGCAATAAATTGCAAGTATGACGTGGCGGGAGGTAAGCGACGACTTTGCTCGACCCTACTGATGCTGCTCTCAACAGTCAAGCTTATGTACATGTTGGGGTGTGAAAATGTCTGTTGCTTGTGTGAACACAGGATTATTTGTCGTCTGCTACGCCTATGGAATAGTGCTACCAGTTAGTTCAGGTAGCACTAGTGCTTCAGGAAGAATAGTGCAACCAGTTCGTCGACCAATCGATAATGATAAGGTACCGTCGGCTTGTAAACCTTTTGAGCGATGTTTTCTGTGCACCGTAGAAGAAGTTAGTGTTTTTTCCCGTTTTCATCTTTTTGTATTCCAGAGGTGCTTGTGCGGCTTCTTTCTGTTAAGAATAGAATTGGACTGCGAATGGATTGAGCGACTTCGTTGAGAGTGGCTAATTTCTCTGTTTGCTTTCTGTCGCCCGATATCCCGCCCCCGCACAGTGATCTCTGGATAATAGCGTCACAATCCTGATATCAAATACAATACTCACCTGCGTGGGATTACATTTTGTCCGGAATGTTATTAATTAACTTACCGAAGCGACTGGCTGGAATTTTTGTGTTTGGTTCATTTCATTCATTCGCCGAGCTGCTATGTTATTTGTGTCCTACATTTTCAGAAAGTATTGTTTTTAAGGTCGATGTTAATAACTGCGTGGGAATGGAGTGCGCTACATCAATGTTATATTTAATCTTTTTCAACTACGAAACCCGCACGTGCCAGGTGCCTCAAACAACACTTAGCTGTGCAACACGAAGCTGTGCCGCTGGAAATTTTTCCGTCCCTGTCTTGAATGGCGTGAGCTCATCCTGACTGCCCGGACTATGAGTCGCGGTCTCATCGTCTCGAGTGTAATTTGTACTCCAGCTTGTTACATTGGTGACCAGATTGTTCGTTGCGCTCACTTTTAAATCAAACTTGTTTTCTTAAATTTACAGAATTTTTCGTGATTATTCACACTACTGCGCATTCATGAACATTCCCGGGAAGCATTTATGTGCTTGTCGTTGCTGATCAGGGGTCGCAAATGAATCCGAATGAGAGCTTCCGCTCGATTCTGAAGATGTACACGTACGATGTATGAGTAGCAGCACAAAACTTCCAGTGCTGGCTCCACACAGCGATGAGAGCACGCTTCTGGAACAGGTCGACTAGAGAGCGAGACAAATAGCTCGTCCAGCCATTATTATGTGTGTGTAAAAGCTGCGTATTTTTATTTTTTCCTTGGTTTCAATTTTGGGCATAAACTTAAAAGAGGGAACATTTAATGTTCCTTGGGAGTTCGCTTTCTCCATACCATCGCAGGACTCCTAAACTCCATTTGCGATTATAGGAGCCTAGAGCGCTGTTAGGCAGCTGTGTGTACCTGAGAAGTGTCCCGTTAGGTTACTTCAGCTATGGATTGGCCTTCGGGACTGATGATTCTTGTGCCCTTTTCGTTTCTTCCAATTTTCACACCTTCGCTATCTCTTCTTTGTTTTTTCTTCTTCTTCTTCTTCATTCATAACTTGCTGTTTAAATGCGCATGGGCGCTTGTGCGGGAACACACCTTGTGTTGTGGATAGATTCTCCGTTCTTTACAGCGCGTACTAAATGGTCACTTCTCTTCGCTCTCTTTGGATCCCATTTCTTGTGAATGTTGAAGCAGCTTCAAACCATAATATAATAATACTAATAACAATAATTATTATTATTGATATATGAAAGATTTTCGCAGACGAACCAGCTTCATTGTTGGAATCTGTCGTGGATTTCTGTCAAGGTTAGCCCTGACTTTCAAGGGACTTGGTCGGTGCCATTGCTTTTATCCTTTTTTACTTAGTATGGTCGTATTTTTCTGGACTTACTATACAGAGCGTTCCAAAAAAATGTACCCCTTTTTTTTGAAAGCCTATATCTC
>VOMN01066688.1:0-16235 GCA_014899125.1 Orchestia grillus | reverse complement strand
ACTCAAAGTTTCTGAAAAAGTGTTCCCCAGTGTTATTAAGGATTTCTACATTTTTGGTGCAAGAGAAGTCAAGTCTTGGGTTTTATTAATGGGATTCAGTCATCAGAAACTAAGGAGGGGTCCGTTAACTCGAAAATTCAACGAAAGCGTAGCCTCTACAATACAAGGATAAGCGTGGGAATTTCTTTCAGACGGCGCAGCAACAGGAATGCCATCACCGAGGGTAAAGTTGGAACACAGCACCAAGAAGCGCTAACTAAGACGAGCTTCCAAGTCAATTATAATCAACACTTAAATATTCCAGGATGCGGCACAACCTAAAGAACTGAGTATTTGATGACTTCTGCACAAGCACGACATTGAACATTGCTTCATTCCAACTATCCTCGAGAAACAAAAACAACATTCTGTACATGAACAATGGAATAGGAGCTAGTAAAATAACTAGACGAAGCGTGGCTTGCTGTAGAAATCGACGAAGCAGAGTCACAATTCCCTTTTGAATCATAAATATAAATTTAAAAATATACGAATGTCAAAAAATTCAAAACAAATGTTCTCAAAATAGATCGAGCCAATAAATTTGCGAACTTCTCTTCACGGTATACAAGCAGAACAAAAGGGTTAAAAATGTATTCACAAAGTAAATACTTCAGTCACCGAAAAATTTTTCTACTGAATCCATACTCCACAAAAATAAGAATTCACGAGCAGATGGAGAGTTTACATGTATTGTTTTCAGGAGTACAGATGTGTGTCCAGAAATGTGACGCACGTTCGAGCGCTCGACGGACGTTCGGAACACGGCACGAATCCACAAAGACTAATTGGCATGAGAAAACGCGGTTGCCAATTCCTTGGAAACGACGCAACATTTAATGAAGGGATCATTTAGGTGTTGAGACAAGAAGCCTGGAGGCATCTCACGCACAGCAGCAGCAGACGCCAATGGCATCACAAGTTCGAGCAGGTCAGGAAGTCATTCAAACAATGGAGGCGAAGCGTACTTATTGGAAGCGAGACCGAGCAAGTTTGGGGCGCATGAAGCCAGGGTATCAGAAGACCACACCAAACTGCCCTCGACCACAACATAAAACTCTCGTCGGAAGTTAAGAGCGCCGAACTTGAACACTAATAAGGAGTGATGT
This sequence comes from Orchestia grillus, assembly GCA_014899125.1. Lineage (NCBI taxonomy): Eukaryota > Metazoa > Arthropoda > Malacostraca > Amphipoda > Talitridae > Orchestia > Orchestia grillus. Next base: position 15,087 of record VOMN01066688.1, on the reverse strand, counting down.
TCTCAAGCGGTCGACCGTGTGGCTTGAGAGCTTCGCCAAGTTCATGCGGGGCAGGAGAGACATCACAAGACATTGTGTTCCCTGACAGGACTTGTTCCAGGTAAGGCACGCTTAGATTCGCGACATTTTCTAATTATTCTAATCAGGAATCCAAAACTTTCCACACAACATCGGCAGCCCGCGCACTGAAATTCAGTGAAGATTGAATTCAAGTGGCACACCAAACCTCTAAGTTTAACGGTAATGGTAGGTACAGTCCTCAGGAGGATTATGCAAAGGGACGAGTCAGAGAAGAAACAGGAATACTAAATAAGACACACGCACTAATGAAGACACACTATGGCTCCATTGACGACAAAGAAGGGCGGCAGGAAGTAAAAACAAATAAAACCCTTCTACCATTAACTCGGCAACAAAACTCGCAACTAATTCTAACAGTTAATTTTGCTTACTAGACTGGGAGTCACTAAAAAAATACTAATGAAAAACTCAAGTGGCTGCTTGACATTTTGAAGAGGACAAACACTATGAACATACCTACCATGTCTGCGAAAAGGTGCACAACTACGCATCTTTCCTGAAAAGCACTAAATTTTTACTTACTTAGAGTGCGATGACTACAGAAATCTAATGCATACAATAAAAAAAATTGCTTTTTCTGCCTGCAAAAACCACGTTAATTACTTTCTACTGACCAGATCCTGCGTTAACTCTCTATGTAGAGGTTTCGTAGCGCTCACATCACCGCGGAGCTTCGCACGCTCTAATGGCGTAATTAAACTCCTAAAAACTTGCGTAGATTGCGGCGAGCACTGCGCTCAAATTCGGACGTCTGCAGCGCTCAAGCTGGCAAATACATCCAACGGAATTATGCTGGTGTTAATAACTTCATGATTGATCAACGGCAATCTTGGAAAAATTCCGAAACCCATTACAAATACGAAGCAATTGCAAGATGGCAGGCAATTATCAAAGTGAACATCTCGTTTAGATGTGAAGTATGTACTAGATTGCTAGAGTCGAAGGCTCTCACTGGCAGTTATGATTCTGTTCACGTTTTCTTGGCAAAAAAGAACGCGGCACAGCTCAAAATTCCAACATATTTAAGCACTCTCTTTTCTCTAGGTTCAAAGCACGATCAAAACAGAACTCGCACCGCATTCTGAGCGCCTGTCCTCGTGAGCAAGAGGTCATTAATACGAATGAGAAAAATCAGAGTAGACGTTCACGAGCATTGCAAAGGAGCCAGGAGGCCGGAGACGGTCATCCGTCATGGCACTGAAAGGACTTGCTGGGGGGAATGGAGCACACCACGGGAAGCGCAGTCTCGAGGTGCCAGATCTCTCAGATCTCTCTGAAATATGCACAACCCTCAAGTGCATTTGTTGGTCTCCTTTGCGAGCAAGTGGCACTCACCACATCAGACTTGTGCCAGCAAACAAACGTTGTTTTTCAAAGGAAGATTTTGAAGAAACAATAGTTATTAAAACTATCATACTAAATCGGCATTAAGCTGGAGAATATTGGAGTAATATGATGCGCTTGAAAAGTTCAGCAAACTACAGAACCGAGTTGGAAACATTTCATAAAATGAAAAACACCATATTGTCTGCAAAAGCGGTGGGTAAAACTGACGAAAAATATGCTTATAAAAAGGAACGAGTATATAAATATTCTAAGGAAAATGGTAAATTGCCTAATCTGTCATCAAAATAAGTTTGACGTTTCAGTCCACGAAAACTAGAAAGAACGGCATGAAATTTAGTTATAACGACGACATCAATTCCGACGAAACCAAGAAGTTCTAACGAAACAACTCAGTAATTTTATTGGAAGTGCAAGAACAACAACCGAGACCCGCTGAAAATGAGCTACAGTAGGAATAAAATTCATGCCGTCATTCATCATCACCGTGGCACTCGTAAATTTCGCCAGTAACGAAGAATTAGACGAAATATATAAGACGCATTAAAAGACACTGGAAAAACAAAAAGTATACTAAAGATCAGCATAATGAACGTGTTCAGCATTTACATTTGCGTGAATAGGAGACGCTAACCTTTACGTTAAGTGAAGATTCACATATATTCACACGTAAATTTAAGCAAGAAACAAGAAATAAGGAAGGAAGTATGAGCGGTCATACTCCTGCCTGGATAGCTCTGAGGACTTCTGTGACTGTATTGCATAGATAGCATCTTTTGAGCACGCAATCGACATGGGCATGCGTAGCGCAATAAAAAACCGCCAACCCTAATCGTCGAGAGAAATAGCATGGAAAATTAGGAATAAATGTCGCTATCTGCAGGCATAGTTGAGGCCCGTAGTTCACTAGTGTATTGCGGTGCAGTAGGAGCGGGCGTACAACGAACAGGTCATAACGCGCAGTTAACGACGCAAATTTATAGAAATGGCACGCCGCTTTACGCTACACTGACCTCATGGAATTACTTTAATTAAATTACATGAATATCTGAATGGCCTCGTCAGCTACAACCATGGGCATTTCCCCTCGCCGGCCAGAAACATCAAATCTTCACGCGGCAAAGAATTTCCCAAAACTCGACATTCAGACGGATTCCTCGGCACACATTGCAAGGAAAATTCGAGGTTTAACGAACAGAATAACACAAGATGAAAACTGCCCCGTGTTTTGAGGCAGCGATTTTTGGAGCACCAGCCACTTTGCATTTCCCAATCGAGCAGAATATGGAAAGCAAGTCGGAAATTCTCCAGTGAGGCGGCCGAAATGAAAATACTACTTCTAAGTCCAATCGATAGGAATTTTATCGATCCATATCGATGAATTATTGCTTGGTTAATTAACATATGAGAGACAAACTGATACACGTAGGCTTGGTTGAACATGGAATGATTTTTTCACGACCGTTGATGTAATAAATATACACTATATCTCCAACAAACAGCAATTATTTACTTTTTTCAGCAAAATTTATTTTTCCATAGCGATGTTTTTGCAAACAGTGTGAGCTCTACATTTACCATTCAGTTCTAACATTAGAAATTTTCGACGAAAAATAGCTTCACACACGCGACTTATATTTCTTAGCATGCTAGTAACTTTATACTAGATACTATTAATTAGTATTTAATTTTTTTCCCCAAAATAAGAGAATCTAAATTACCTTATGGAAAAACACAAGTTCTGAAAACTCAATACACTCTTTAAAGACAAGCCGAGTGAAACTTGTATCCATTTCCTTTCTTTAGAGCAACGAAGTTATCTAAAAATATGAAAGCTGGTAGTGGTCGCCCGTCGATGCAAGTGGAGCTCGTCATCATACGAACTTCAGCACCGGAGCAGAGGGATAACTCGAAGCCCTCGGCGACTTCATCTCCAAGCCAAAAATTGCGCCCGGCATCGCGGGTGACCGCGACAATAAGGTTCGCAAGAGGACAGGTCACCGAAGCATTTCGAGTTAAAGTCGAGAGTTGCCTATGGCTGCGCGGAACGGCGCAAATTTACGGCGAACGAAACACACTCGGCATTCGTTGTTTACCAAGAACCGCAAAGCGCAGAGGCAGCGCAGGGCAGCTCTGCCAGGCCCGTGTAACCGCAAGGTACTGCAGGCCAGAGCAGGAGCTTGCGGTGAAGACCCACATGACAGGGTTGTGACGGTGCTGAGGCGGAGTCAATGATGCCTGACTCAAATTGGACATCCCTGCGCCACCACTACGCAGCAGCGGGGCCGCTACCACTACGAAAGCGGAGGTGGTCACCTACAGCCTGCCCCAGTGCTGAGCGAAAGTTTTGACTCGGTTGTTAGGCTTCTCGCAACATGCTCTAAGATTCTTTTGCGTTCATCATTAGGTAGTGAGCCTTAAACTGTTGTATGCAAAAAAAGTAATGCATACTAACCATTGATTAAAGGCACTGTCATCATCTCAGATATGTATCTTAAAGTTTGAGTAAATACCAACTCATACGCAAAGGTCACCATGCATGAGCTGTAACTGCTGCAAAAAGTTCTTAAGAGAAAAATATAATTCCATGTTCTTACACAAGTTTTAATCACTAATGATATATCCCTTAACCCAAAATTGAAACACAGTATCAGGGCAAAAATAACAATATAATTAAAAAACTCTGATTCAATTATAATTATTAGCATATTTGCTTGCCTAAAATAGATTATATTTTATCAACAGACTGTTGGTAAATTCAGACGCCAATGAATGTACGGTGATTGGATAAAATGGATATCATAAAATAGTGCGTGTAAGCTAACCACGCACTTGAAGACTAGGGGGAAATAGAAACATAATCTAAGCTCAGCTTTCAATATTTTTTATCAGTAAGTGCGCATGATGATTTTTATGAAATAAAATAATCTGATCGAGGAAGAAGCATGAAAAATATTATATGCTACACGAGAAAAAGTGCTCCGCAAATCACAGTTGTTAGCGTGCATGAAGAATTTTTTGTATGATGCACACAATCGTGGAAGTTTTATCGGAACATTTTTCCTTCTCTAGTAATTTCTTGGCGAAATTGATGGTGAGAATTTCTTTGGAAGTGTCCCAAAAAACGAGACAGCATCTGAAAGAGGGCAAAAACGTCCGTAATAAGACAGGCCGAGAAAACAATGCGAGTTAACGACCTCAGCCAGCAGAAATTAAAATTAACTCGCAGGCAAATGAGACTAGGGGACGTGGGAGGCGCGGCCGCTCCCGCAACACATCAGGACCTGTGGGCTCCCTCCTTGAAAGCCTTCCTTAATTACGGCCTAAGGTTCCCTTACGGGGCTCCTCATCTCAGTCGTTTGGAGATAACTGATTCAGGGCAAATAGAAAATATATCCGAAGGTTTCCCACTGTCGTTGATCATGAAGTGAAAAACTAAAATTCAAGAATTGTCTAGATTGAAGAACGCACATTCAGCATTTGTAACTTTTTTGAGATCACTGTCAAGTGATGAGTTAATTTTGAAAACCGCATTTTGGCAGTCCACGGGAAAGAGCTGTACTGAGAGAGGTGTATCACAGCGGTGACACTCCTCGGCTTCTCTCTGAGATGTCCAGGGGTAGTTTAGGTGTCTCGTATTCCGTGTCGGCACGGTATTATTCCCAACTGTCTATCCCTATGGTAGTATGAGATGGAGAGTTTTGTCGTACCCTATTGTCATGTTGTGTGTTGTGTGAGCTTGAAATTACGCTGCTTGTTAGTCTCTTGGGCAGTCCAACTAGCTGATCGTAAGTCGATTACGACTATTTAAGCGAGTTCTTTGTAATCAGTTCGTGGAATGCTGATGTACGTGCGACAGTGTCAGACCGTGTAGCAAAACGAGCTGCTTCGCCGGCTTTTTCACTTCCAGCTACTTCAACATGGCTTGGTACGCAGTAGAGGACGGTAAGGTTTCCTCTTCTAGCAGCGTGGTATTTAATTAATGTACACAGAGGACGTGGGGCATTAAACGTTATTATGCCCTGGAGTGCACTGCGACAGTCTGATGCCATAGTTACGGAGAACGTAGGGGCCACGCGCACGCGGCATGCTACAACCGCTCTTAAAATGATGATGAATTAATTTTGAGAACTGCACTTTTCTTTATACTGAATCATTAACGTTATTTGCTTATCACCGGTTCCTGAATTTGAAGCTACTAAAAAATATAAATGTAAACGGAAAACACAGTAGATTCAATGTAATTTAAACTTCGAACCGTTTAAAGGAAATTCACTTTTGGGGAACATGCTGTCTATGCAAGAAAATTATCCCTTCTTCGGTTAAAAGTCAATTACAAATACATGGATGTCATATTTCAAGTTGGGCATCGCGGACACTAGAGAAGCAGTTAATTCGGCACCCAACATCAGGGAACCACCTTCAATACCCATGCCAAGGGGCTCACAAATATACAGGCGAACCCCTAAATAATATGGACCATAACAACAAAAAAAGTGAGGCAAACCGAACATACAGAGACTAAAGTTACATTCCCCACAGTATTTAATTAATCGTCATAAAATTTCAGCAAAAAATATGGTGGAGAAACCATGAGATCATACCGAAAAACAGGGGCACACAAACACAAGAAAGAACGGACTCACAGCAATAGGGTGCGAAGTACCGTAGAAGAGTCAAGCCTGATCCTGATCGACACCGAAACAGAGTAACACAACACAGCAGGAACGGAGAACTCGCCGCAATAGGGCACTAAATATCAACGAAAAGAGATGAGTTAAGACTGATCCTGAAAGAAGCCGCGGGTGCACCAGGAAGCCGCGCCGGGTACAATAAAAGCCTAACAAGGTAAGTCCAAACTACCTGGAGGCCTTTCAGGCACAATGCGACGCTTTTCTATGAGCGACAATCTAGGCAGGCAAGGAGAGGCCTCACAAAAATCAAGAGCCGAACAACTAGAAATGAGAGAACTTATTGGATGGGGACTCAAAGAAAACCCATTGGCAGCGAGTTTTATAAAAAATATGAAAAGATAACCAAGAGAGAGCTAGCAAGTTGGAAAGGAAGATTATTTTACACTTTCATGAGAACTACTCCGTGCAACTCAAATTCAGAGGTTAACTATTATATCACAAAATCATTCACCACTGTAAACTACAACATACCGCAAATGGCATCCGCATTGACGAGATTCATTAATCGACCTAAAATGACTCACTAAGAATTGGACTGTAAAATTAGCGAGCTCATCACAAAGCGGACCCGCTCGCGTCTTCCATCATCAGACATGATTGTCTCTACATAGAAACCCATGACTGAGTTGTCTTCCAACATACCAATGTTAATTTACAGAGATACATCAAAACTACAAATTATTTGAAACGCCATCAAACGATAAATTCATCAATGAAAATGAAGGTATTAAAAAAGGTTCAGTTCCCGTGATTCAGAACTCGTTAATGGGCATAAAAATAACACGACTAGTTCTGGTTCAGCATCACTGCAAAAACTCTCCTGAAAGCAAAACTCCACATGAAATAATTCAAACCAATTCACTCAGGAAGGAGAGTGTTTGCGTGTTCAAAAAGAAAAAATAATCATCCACGATGAAAGTTCTAGTTTATTCAGAACAAAGGACGAGGCGCGGCAACCAGCTAGGTGCAAACAAGCGCAGCTGCTGGAGATCAGCGGTTAGCCCCACTGGAGCTCAGGATAAACAAAGACTTGCATTACTCAGAGAACTGAACCCTGTCCAGGTAATCGCGCGGCAAGCGATACGCTCGCGGACGCAAAAAGAAATCCATCGAAGTTTCACCCCACGGGAACAACACCAAGTAAAATTCCCAACATTTTTCAACGGAAATGTTCAAAGGAAAATAGAACCCTGTTTCCAAACATCCTTGAACGACAAAAATCGGGTAGCAAACAGCCCCATTTTCCCAACCTTTGAAGGAAGAATCCCCTTAGGAAAACAAAACCAAATGAAATTTCGAACGTCTTTGACCAGCTTTAATGGGACTCAACTGCGCCAAGATTTTTCAGAGGGGACAGGCGTCTGGAAAGTGCAATAGGCCTCGGACGCGAAGGGTAGAATCTGCCTTAAGAAGAGGCTTAGCAGTTATCATCCTCTGGGCACACTTGCGCCCTCTTCTCCGGCCTTCGCCTCTATAAATACGAAAAACGATCTTTTCCCTCAGGAAAAAGAGATTTGCTTAGCTCCTTAAAGATTTACTGAGCTCAGAACATTTTCAGCAAATTTAACAAAACCGTTATCGGGATCGTACTTGAATGGAAGAGATGGTCGTCGAGCACAAATTAAAAAGTAATATAAAAGGTCATCAAGTTACAGCAATTTCAAAAGGAACTAAACTGAGGATAAGGGTGGTAGGAATTTTCTTGATTAGCTCAGAGGATAGCCTCGTTTAGAGAAAATCCTTTCGAGTTTAAATATTAAAGAAAGAGCTGCAATGGCAATACAAAAGGAAATTATCGAACCTAATAAAATGAACAATAAAGTAGTCGCTGTTAGGGTTCGAAAAGATACTCCAATTACATAACGTAGAAACTTCTTAATTAAAAAAAAAGAGAAATAATCTTACCGCACAACTTTCGTTATAAATTTGAAAACATATTTTTAAAGCTGAAAATATTTCACTGCTAGATCATAATATAAATTTCCATTTCGAGTGGAGCTGAATTTTATTTTTTTAACATTCTACACGAAGAAAATTTTTTAAAAAACGTAGGTCGTTTTTCTGTACGTTGAAGCAAGTAACTGCATTTATGTTGCAGTTGTATGGAGTTAACTCGAAATATTTTCAGTGCCTGAAAAAGTTTGAGAAAAGCATGTAGACAGATAAAATTATTCGCATACGCCAACAGCAACTTATGACTCAATTCTTTTGTACAATAGAAGATAGTGTAATCACTTCATTCTAAATGAAATGGATTCTGTCTCGTGAAGGATACTGAAATATGAGTAGTAGTGGTAGAGATTACATCGCTTCAGCGGCTCAAGACTAAGTCGCGCCGAAAGAGAAGAGACCATTTAATATACATGGACTTTACAAAACCAGGTATCCACGCACAAGGTGTGTTCTCACGTAGTATCTCCTGCGCATGAAAACAAGAAGTTAACAATGAAGAGGAATAAAAGGAAATAGATGATGAAGATGCGTGAAAATTGAAGGAAGTAAAGCGGGTACGAAAGATAGAAGTCCTGAAGGTAACCTAACAGTACTCCCCCCGGGGACACCAGTCCCCAATGCATAGAGTAGACAATCCTAACAAATCTAGTCTTATTGGCAATGGATCCTTTGCACCCTGAGGGGTACCGAAACATAATGGCGATGGCAAAAATATAATGCACCAATACTTTTTACCAGTACAAAACTGTATAGCTGAAAAAAATTATTTAAAGCCAGCTTAGTAAAAATGTAAGAGAAATACGCACATATTAAGAGCGTGCATTCATAGTATAGTATTTACCAGCATTTTCCTACACAGGAAGATAAACATTGTTAGAGCAATACATTACTTTCAAAGAGGGAGGCCGCTCAGCCCTTTCGCTCCTGAGGATAAACTAGTTAACGCCACTCGCTTCTCCTGCACCTTACACCCCTGGCGGTCGTCACCCGGACTGTGCATGTCAGGTGTCACCAAGAGTGTGAATGGCAGTTGTTACCAAGAGTATGAATGTCAGTTGTCAACGAGTATGAATATCAGTAATCACCACAGGCGTGAATGGCAATCGTGACCATGAATGATAGTCATGCGGTCGCCACCAGGAATAACATTTGTCTCTAGGAATATCAGTTAGTAAGTCGCCACTAGGAATAACAGTTGTCTCGAGGAATATCAGTTAGTAAGTCGCCNCCAGGAATAACAGTTGTCTCTAGGAATATCAGTTAGTAAGTCACCACCAGGAATAACAGTTGTCTCTAGGAATATCAGTTAGTAAGTCACCACCAGGAATCACAGTTGTCTCTAGGAATATCAGCAAGTCACCACCAGGAATAACAGTTGTCTCTAGGAACGTCAGTTAATAAGTCGTCATCAGGAACCTCAGTCAGTGAGTAACATGGAGTGATTTACTGAAAATTAATGGCACAACATCTATCCCCGAAGCCTATTTCAACATTGGAACATTCACTTTAACATTGACATGGGTAATTTTGGAATTTATTTCAACGAAATCATTTTAATCGATAATAATACGAAATAAACAAGCACAGTCAACCCTATAAGCTTAAGTATGGTTACAGGAGACTCGCGACACAAATTTAGAACTCAATTTGATCGCACTCGACAAACTATACAGCAAATATTCATGTTGTCACGCAACATAAATAAGGGATCAACGCCAAACTAACACGGATTAAATCATGACAGACTTACTCGAGGGAATCAGTGACACGTATACGTGTGAGACGGTTACGTGGTACACACTGCAAAAATTTTCGTAAGGAGGTAATGCTGTATGATTTACGACAGAGTAGATTTTCGTACATTCACAATTAAATCTATGTTAGTACTTCATTCATTCGTTCATTTTTCCCGTAGCCTCAAACCTGGACCACAGGGAGACCGAGGCAGGCAGACCTGAGCGTCGCACAGGCCCCCAAGTATGTGGAGGGAAATCTCGCCCTCACGTGGGCTTTTGGAGCTCAATGCTATACCTGCCTGCTAAGATGCAAAACAAAAGGCCACAAGCTGAAAATTACCATAGAAATTGAGGCGAACTTTGCCTAGAGATTTGGGTTTCATGGCTCTGCCACATTAGATGCCCTTCGTAGAATCTTCTGTGCACAGTAAATAACTCTGAGCCCTACGGAAGAAACAATAAAAGGCTTCTGCAAGCCTGAAAATGACAGCCAAAGGTGAAACGGTGCTCTCCATTGTCTGGTCTGCCAGTGCTTGGCTGCACTAAAAAAAGTTGAGCAGCTTAGGCGAGCTATAGAATGTCACAAAACTTGCTACTCCGATTAGTAGACAAGACTTCGACAGATACGCCGACAAGAAGTGCGGAAATGCAAGCAACAGAAACGTAAATACAACATGAATATAAACCAAGGAAAATGAGGCTAGATTTGTTCACAAATAAATAAAATGGAGGTATATATATGCATAGTTAATCACAGATAATCATAGTCGTAGTAAAAGGAGTACTTAGAAAAAATGGGTCTCAAATGTTATTATTAGTTGGAAATGAAGAAGCCACAACTCACAGTGTATGCCTGGAAACATTTGAGATTCAAAATCCGATATGTTACAATCAATTATAACTTTCCTATTAAAATATACACAAAGTAACAAAATTAAGCGATTTACATCCTCCGATTATTCAATACATACTTCGAAACGAAAAGTTTAGCAAACTATGTAAATTCTTTGCAATAGTTGCGCTCACCTTGAATACCTCATCAATAAGTCAGAAGTGGCAACAGATTATTTTTCCAAGTAGCGAGAGGCCGGACGCGTTCTCAGACCTTGAGTTACTTTCCCTCTTTGGAAATTCGATAATTAAAAATTAAATGCTCATAAGCCTGATAAATTGAGCGATATTTTCAGCAAATCGCCTGTTAACTCTCGTGAGCTTCATGTTCATAAGTCTCAATGCATCGTCCAGCCAACGTCAGGCATGCGTACAAGGATGAGGACACAGCGTTGATAATAATCTGTAGAATTTATGTGCTTGAGGGCACATAAAAACACCAAAAAATAAGATAGTTTTTCGTTTATCGAGGCACAAAAACATTTCAAAAAAATTCTTATTCGAAAACTTGAAATTAGGCTATCAAGCACAGACGCTTTCCTTTCAATTAACGTTCAAACGTCTCTTTGCACTGATTTATAATCAATGTTACTTTTCAGACGCCTCAGTATTTTCTAGGGTCAAAGAAAATACTGCAATATTTTAAACGCGAAATGAAGACGAATGGAAATGGCAGACAGTAAAACAAGTGAAGATTGACATGGCTAAGCAAACTAGATGACTCTAACTCTTGAGTAAGTAACAAAACGTGAACTAAACCAAATCTGAAGATACGAAAGATCACAGAGATACAACAGAAAAACCTAACAGTGTTTCGAGCACGTGGATATAATGTTATAAAGCATATTAAAACCAAAATAATTATAAACTTTGTTCGTATTAAACACAAACCTGGCAAGGCAACAGTGATGAAAAGATAAAGGTAGAGCACGAACAAGAGTTCCATTTGATTCACGAAAACAGAGATGAAAACTTCTCGTAAAAATAATATTTTTAGAATGTTAACATTACTAAAAACTGTAGTTACATTGTTCTATTTTAACACAAGACCATAATTCTATGACTTCATCAATGGAAAAAATATTTGGCAACGTACGTGCATCTAAGGCAGATGATATTTTCCAGCGCAATTCACGAGTGCACTATCGCATGTTTCAGAACTCTGCAAGCTAACGATCGAGAGCGTGCATTTAAATTAAAAAACTGTGAAAAGCAGGAAAATCTAAAAAGCAACGGAAACGAACTTAAAATCATCTGCATTCTTTACAACGAACCATTAAAATTTAAGGCTGAATAAGAGCGCTTTGCAAAAAATTCATACTACAGTAAACGGAGCATGAACTATTCGAAGTTCAGTCAACTCAGTATCATCGTCGTGAAAAATTTGTGTTACTAATTTTTAAGACCTGAAATAATTTGCTAAAATAATGAACTTGGTTGACCAACCGTGACAAAGTGTTGCATATTGCCATTTCGATTACACCAACCGTGACAAAGTGTTGCATATTGCCATTTCGATTACAAAACACAGAAGAAGACTCGCATGAGGGACATGGTAAGCTTCCATTCTCTGTACCAACTCTGGAAAAGCTGTCCCACAGAACTTCTTCTTTAGTTAACATTTTTCTACTTCAAGAAGTCCAAAAACAAAAAAATTCCCTTAAAAATGTTCAACACGCAAGACATCTGAATTATTTAAACTAAAAATAAACCAGCTAGTCCAATGCATTCCCTAAGAAATCAATGGTGGCTCCAGAAAGAGGGGACCAACAGCGACGTGGCTCGAGGACGTGGAGTCCCATCGGTGCGTTTTTTTTCAGGTCTATTTAGTTACAATGCCAAAACCATATATTATTTTTAGGGTTACATGGACTTTAATTTTCAAGGAGTTGGGTAATGTAATTTTCATAGCCTGTTTGTTTTTCAATGCAATGCTGCATCTGTTCAACGTGTGACCCCTGGTGCTCAACACCAGGGGTCACACCATTCTTTTGATAACTGATCGGGTCCTCCCCGAATACCGTCGGCTGGATCAGCCCTATAACGAGTCATTGTATCAGATATATATCTGATTCAATTGAGAAAATATCTAGTCATTATTATACGTATTTGAAAGCTATAAAACGTCCAAAAATTTTGTTCAATTTCAATGAGCTACGAGTTTAATAATTGAGTTAAACGTGCTGAAGTTCTACTCAGAAACTCGAAAATTATTTATGGTTTGACCAGCTCATACTGATGAAATATGAGACATGATCTTGATTAAAGAACGCCACCAAAACTAAAATATTTTTCTCTGAACACCATTTAGTTATGCGAAAAAATTCAGGGCCTATTACTGGCAGGTGACTAGCACGCTGCGCAATTTGGTGAAGTTTGGACTTCGATGTAAAAGTGTGACGGGAAAAAACTTAATAGAAATTTCTGGCACCAACGTACGTATAACTTCGTAGATAAATATTTAAAGAGGTAAAACTCGCTGGATTTTCTATTCTCTCCTCCTCCTAACGTTGCACGTTTGATTTCAATCCTCTGAAGAACAGTTATCGTTGGTACAACACAAAATTAGATCGACTCTAAGTTAGGCAATTGTTTGGGATTTTTTGTTTCATCAACTTTGTTTCATCGTCGTCCTACACTTGTATTACTTGAAGTATGTAGCAGTGAATAATAATTATAAAATTAAAACTTTATATAAAGAAACATCAGACATAACTCGTGACAAAAAAATACGTAATCGTAGGAATGAGTGTTTTTCTTAAAGCACAACTGACAAAAGTTAGACCTGCTTCAACAGTATTAAAATTAATACTGCCAAAGAACCACAGAAGTCTCCAAAAAATTACACGAATTAAAGTAAGTGGATGTTGGGTGGACCAACACCACAGATGCTCAACATATATTTATCTGAGAGAATATCAATAAACCTTTTGCGCTTAATTAAATTATCTGATCTCTACCATCACGAGCAGCCCTAGGAAGAGCAAGAACATTAACAGAAACAGCAGCGAGAGCGTGGGCGGCAGTGAGCACAAAAAGTCAGTTGGCACAGTATGCTCGGAGAGATGCCAGAGATCCATACTGCGGAGGCCCAAAGTTCACTTCAGCCGCTGCCGCTGCCGCTGGCTGGATGCTGCTGCCGGTGCTCAAATGCAGCGATGCCGGGACAAAAATCCAAACGTCGTCTCAGCAAACCGGAAGGGATAGTCGTATGCGAGTTGCGACTGCTCTTGACGAGCGGCTCTGGAAACGTGGTACGTTGCTGCGCTTCGCCGGAGACGATGGGCTGCTGACCGACATCGAAGGCTAGACATGGAAAGGCTGCCGACCCAATGAAGTCGCGTCTAATAAGTTAAAAGTGATTCAAGTCAATAATGAGCATAGAACTTTAAAACCAGGACGATTGATTTGTGCAGCATCTGCGGAATGACAGACCTTCAAATTTCGCTAATGCATTTGATGGGAATGATAGAACGCCAAGTCGTGCGTTATCGTTCGTAACGCTATCGAAAAATAGACATCAGTGCTACACTGCTCTCGAGTTTGGAAATTGATGAAAAGATACTCGCACACGCGTGAGGTTAAGTCCGACAAACGGCTGAATCTTAAATAATGCATGACACATTAAAAGTAAAACTATAAACATTTTACCATGACTTTCAGGCACAGTATTGGTTAATAACTATCCTCTCGAAGTATACTACGTACTATGCACCGTTTTGTCAGGAAACTGACGAAATGGTAACAAACTGATATGCTCATTAAAATAGCACGCCCAGTCTGCAAGATAAAATAAAAATCAATGCGAGCACTACAGACAAAATATTTTAGTATTTTGACGACCGTCATGCAGTGACACGATCAGAGTTACGAACAGGTGAAAGTACCTCAAAGAGAGAGGCACCTCATGTAATGAAGATTGTTTATTCTTACATACCATTACCTGCGATCTTCACAGTCATTTTTATTATTATTCTATTATTATGGTTATTATTACTATTATTATGGTTATTTGAGTGAGAGGAAGAAGCTTCACTTGGGAGTAGCCGAGCAATAAATGGGCGGCGCAGTCAATCGAGTGCGACAGGATCAAGGCTCCGAGCTGAAGCATCCACAGCAGCCTAGGGTAGCTCCCAGAGGAGGTATTGCATCACATAAAAGACTTGGTCGATGAAGCCGAGCTTTAATCGACAGCGCTGAATAATAATCTTATGCATATTAATCAGAGTCAACAGCCTCGTCGCCGTCAAGAGTATTTTGAGAGGATAAAGATATCGGGGACCGAAGATCTAGCTTTATAGGACAGAATCTTGGTCAAACGGTGAGGTTGAGCTTCAAATTAAGCCGATTATTATTATTATTATTGGGGTTAGACACAATGCACCGGC
>VOMN01066679.1:0-21546 GCA_014899125.1 Orchestia grillus | reverse complement strand
CGAAGCTGTTCTTGTGGAATTAAAGTTCGTTCTTTTCGCATTGCTGCTTCTGAGGAATTGTCGGACGAATGAGGGCTGCTTGAGACTTTTTCAACAGTGTAGACGAAGTAGAAAAGCCGTTATGTGAAGATACAACTTTTTTAATGTCATTCAGAAGAATCTCCGAACAATAAAATGGTATCGTAGATTCGGCTGTGAAGCAATTTGGTGTGATTGAGCATAATCATGTTGAAGGCTCCTCAAGAGACTTTAAAAATGCTCCAAAGCCCAAGGAACACTTCAGCCCCAAACGTTGTGGAAGGAACGAACTCGCTGTAAATTTTGCAAGAACAGCCGCGTGACGCACTCGAGGTGCTTGCACCAGGAATTGTTGTGATAACGTTGTGATGACGCTGTGTTCGTATCATTGGCGATCGCAATGCATAAATGAAGCGGTATAACATATCTATACATTGCACCTTTGTATCCCAGGCATAAGATCGACAAATCCCTCCAAGGTACCCGTGAAATTAAAGAGATAGAGGCTAACAGCCCTGATACTGAGCCCCCAGCTCACCGCTGTGCAAATGAAAGGTTTTGGTGGGGTTGAGCTGAACCAGAGCTATAGAGCGTTGACAATATACTAACAATATATTAATCTCAAAATGAAGCACAAAATTTGATGATACAATAGATTATTTTTGGGTTGGGTCTTTTAAGACTGATTTGAAACCGTTTTGGGTTAAATTTTTCAGGCAGTGTGTTTCGAGAATGATGAGCTCTAAAATTTAAATTTTCAGTCGGTTTGACTATGGACATGTTTGCATAGTTTTAATAGGTCTAATCGCTTTATAAATGATGTCCACAGGGATAATTCGTTTGATATATAAATTATTAGCATATAGGTCGTTCATTTCATTGATTTATATTGAATTTGTTAATAAAATTCACGTATGTTTGCATAACTCTTTTTCAAAACTTTTTAAACCCAAACAGTTGCGAAAAAATAAAGAACACCAATACTTTTCATCCCCAAAAGAGCGCAACAAGATTCGCACATTTAAACTTAGCAGATACTTCGAAACCATAACAGTGTCCTATGCTGCAGAAAGTTAACTGCTGAGCAATGTTGATCGATTGCCTTTAAACCCAACCTGAACATGTCGGTTGCAGGACGTAATTACGCAGGAGAACAGTTAAGTTCCGTAAGAGAAGGAACCACTTCTTCTCCAATTGAAGTCTCTTAGAAAACGTATGGTTTGGGAGGCTCGCAATCCTCAGTTTCTACGTCGATAAAAAAGTTCCAAAAATATAAACATACTTCGATTTTATACCTGTATTTCAAATCATTGTGTGATTAGTTTAGATTTAAAGGAAGGAATCAAGGTACTTCGGTGTCAGCAAGTGAATGAATTTTACCCTTATTTGATACTCATCCATTGCAATATTCAATTTTCAAAAGAACATCTCGGAATTTAAAGAATTCTTCAACGTTTTTTTAATGAAAATATATTTATTATTATCCATTTATTTGTTTCACTCCTGTAGAGTAAATTCGTTTAACTGCACTTGTGAAGGCTTTGTGAAATTGGTTCAAAAAATACAAAGAAGATGACATTTTTCCCAAGGGTAATTTCTAACTATGGTGAGTGGCTCGAGTCTTGCTTTCGCCGAAAAGAAAAGGAAAATCCTGGATTTTTTCAATTGAAACTCTGTCGATGAAAACAATGGCACCATTCTATTTAGTATAATACTTAAACTCGTGTCGTCTTGCTTGTTTGCTTGCTTGAAACCATGCACACGTTTGTCTGTCGGCTCTGAGATATTCGAAATTTGTACTCTTCGTTTAATTCTGTATTGTGGATACCGACTTAACTGCACAGGACATATTTTTGGATATGGTTTGCTTATGCGAGTCGAGTTCTCTGTAGTCTCGACTATTTATTAGCAATTTATGATTTTAATTTTATATGAACCAATGGGTAACAGGTTGTCTAGTTTTCTCTAAATTTTAATACCAGTTTATACGTTCAAAGATATTTTCAATTGAAATTAAAAAGTAATTTTTCTGAAGCTCAGAACTGGTTCCCGTTAGCGGGGTGCCCGGCACGTTGGAGGAGTGATTTAGGAATGCTGCGTGAGGAGTGTCCGGCACGTTGGAGGAGTGATTTAGGAATGCTGTGTGGTTAGATCGTGTAGAATGTGTGTGTGGCTCAGGGTGGAAATTTAGCAAGTGCTGATAAAATACTTTTAACACAATCGATATCAGAATATTTCCTTTCCAATTTTTTCATCCTCATTCATGTTTCCTTTGCAATTATTGTATAAGGTTTTTCTCCATCTTCATAATTTGTTTGTCGATACGCTTGCAATTTTTTTGCCGAGTGAATGAATGTAGAAGAAGACTAAGCAATGTCTTGACTTTTCTAGATCAATCTTATGAAAAATATCTTTATTTTCAATTTATTTAACTGGAAAATACGTTCCTTCTCATCAACGTCAACGGAATTTATTGCTCAACTACAAAGTGGATTTTTCCTCTTGCATGGATGATTTCTGGAGAGCTTCCGAGGAAAAATAGTTTAGTCCTTCTAAAGAAAAATATTCTTGAGTGCTTCGGAAAAAATTCAACCAGTAACAAAGTTTCAGAAACGATTCTAATTAAGAGTGAGCAACACCAATCGTTTTTTAACAGTGAGATTCCGCAAATGGTAAAGAATCATTACGATCTCACAAAAATCATACCCTTGTATAATTTTTCCCCAATCCTGAAACTTGGTTCTGTTCAATGATTCAATATAAACTTCCCCTGCCACAAGGCATTACGCAGGAAAACGGTCACTGTACGCTCAAACTTCTTCATGGATAGCAAAGCTGAAAAGGGAATTGTGATTAAACTCAATGCGATTCAGTCATTCATATTCACGCACCAATTGATCACAAGTATAACAAGATAATTCTGTATAAAAACCAAACCTCGCCAGAATATGTCTAGCAGTTCTAAGACCGATTCCGCCTACCTCAGGAGGGGCAGACCCCGCTGCTGACAGTTTTAATTCTGACAGCGGAACCTGTGGCAATGAGGTCGGGAGTTGGACCGGTCCGAAGCACTTAAGCGCGCGTAAAACTTTACGACATTCTCCTGATTATGCGGAGGTCGTTTTAAACGGCAGCTCGGTTATGCTACGCGCTGCTTCTTGTTATCTTCTGCAGTTCAGTTTTGTGTTAAATAGTTATTTTTCGTCGCTTTTCATGGTGCACCTAGGAATGATGCGTCGGTTCTCATTTAGAAGGTATTTCGAAAGCTGTTTTTTCAAAGTGCAGTCTAAAAATTATCATATCTGTTTTGCTTTTATTGTTGAATTTACTTTTACTTGCATTCCTCACTTGTGCAAATGAGAGAGCTTTGTCGTGTAGCTCCTTTGGAACGAGAGCGAGTAATTTTTTTGAATGCAAAAATTTGGGTTTTTTATCTCATGGAGACCCACAATACATCTCGGGTGAAAGTACTCGACGACGCTCAAGCCAAATTTGTCAGGAATGTAAGTAAAGACATATTTTTCCGTGCCTAGTTGTTCTCACAGGACTTGATTAAAAGGCAAATAAATTATCGAATTCAATACTCAAGAGATGGTAAAAGTTTAAAGAGAACAGTTCATTTAAACAAAATTAGTCCTTACCAATTCTCTAGATTTCTTTGTATCAAACTCAGCCACTAAGTAAACGCTATTTCATTTTTCGAATTTCAATAAAGGTGTGTGCGTCCTTGTGAAAGTCATCGAAACATTTTCGTATTTCTATCTTTCATTTGTTCTTAAATGCTGGAAAACATTCTATTGAAGTATCTCGTAAGGGCATATCAAAAATATTTTCTAAGCCAATTGTTTCACACAAATGGACAATTAATGATCTTCGAAAGAAGACATTATTGCTGGGAAATTCAAGGAACAGAATTCGTATTTCACAATTGCACGTGAACAAAGTTTTTATCAGCTGTGCACAAAATGTAAAAAGCAAATACTTGGTGCTGGTAAATTAATCTTATAGGCTAGACCATTTAAAACCGTAGCTCAAAGCTATAAATTACCGAGTTTAATGTACATATTGTAAATGGAGAATTTTTGTAGACTAAGGGTACGTCTAATATTCGATGGGAAGTTGTTATACGCTGCAATAAATCTAGAACTTCGTTTTGTGTCCCTGTCAATTATTTCCCTTCTCATCACCCTGGAGCCTCCAGAAGGAAGGTTTCACAACATAGAGCGCTGACAATTGTGTGACGTCAGTAGCACGCTTCAACTCTGATGGCATCAGAGAGGGTACGGCTGTGGTGTAAAACTAAAC
Source organism: Orchestia grillus (assembly GCA_014899125.1). NCBI lineage: Eukaryota > Metazoa > Arthropoda > Malacostraca > Amphipoda > Talitridae > Orchestia > Orchestia grillus. Next base: position 17,223 of record VOMN01066679.1, on the reverse strand, counting down.
ATCATCTCGAGAAATTTCAGAGGCATTTCAATTAAAATTGAAAACAGAAAGCAAACAATTCGAGTCTCATTCCACCTTGAAATTAGCTTTCAACCTTCGCACGGCTGGAAACCTATTGGACACCTAAACAACCTTCGGTATCACTTCGCTTAAATAATGTTCACTGAGCTTTGGAAGCTCATGCAAAATTTGAACAAAGTATAATTATTCAGTGTGACCTTTCGTCAGTCCTGAGTTGAACTACGGCGTAAAGGCTCCGTTTATATATGTAAAAGTAATAGAGTACAATAAATATAAACAGTTAATTTCTTTTAATTTCTTATCAGATGTACTCTGAGTTTATCACACTCAAATAACATTCTTGAACGGCATCAGCGTAAAAAAGAACAATAGAGGCTCATGGGCAAAAGAAATGTGATTCTCGATATGATTTTAGAATTTTGTAACCAACTCTTGGAAGATCTCGAACTCAATAATTCAAAGTATAAAAAACTAAGGTGAAGCTGAAGCACCAATTGTGGTGAATAGACAAATGTTACTACTTGAAAGTATTTCTGCGCATTTTCAACCCTCCCACTTCCGGCTTATCGGCATGTTATGTTATTAAACTTATACCACTGCACAAGAAGGAGTATAATTCAAACAGCATAATATTGAAACTGGGGTCGCTTTCGAGCCCCACTTTACTCAATTCAATGGGATTCCTTCCAATATTTTTCTGAAGTCTGAATTCCTCTTCTAAGTTTCATTTAATTTTGCTGATTGTGTCCTTGCTGCGGCAGTTCATTTTCCATTTGCTTCATACGATGAGAGTCCGGCAAATGGTAAACACGCTTCGAAAGTGCAATGACAGTCACTGTCGAAGCCCAGCTGACACAGACCGCTTGAAAACGGCTAAAATAATGAATGCCTGCGCACGCGTTGTGGGCTGTCCTGAAAGTCCTCGTTCTCTGATACTATTTCACAGCTGCCTCCTGAATGAAAGGCTGCATCCCATTAGCTACCTCTTGCTAATTATGATGTTCGGCTATTCAAAAGCCTGCTCTGAAGTCCGTTGCTAAAGAGCTCACGAGCGACGCAGCGTCTAAGAAATCTCTTAATTAATGCAAGAACCAAGTTTAAATCACCATGGGCTAGTTTCCGCCTGTGATAAATGATCAACCGTTCATCGCACGCTTGTTTTGCTCAAGCTTTTCATGATCTGAGCTGAATTCGGACTTTAAGAGCCAGACAAGTGAAACTTCTGTACCACATTTAGATGAAATCCTCCACGAAAATCTCGTTGGCGGTCTCATTAATATATGAAATATAAACGGACACATTATTCCAGCTGAAGCATTTCAAATTGCTTTGAAATCAATAAATGTGGGATGTTCTTCTTTTGGATTGCAACGGCACGATAAAATTAGACGTAGATAAATTTGGGATTTTCTTGTTGTGAGCCCCCACTTGCTGTACCCTTCAATGTGTTGCATGCGTGCCGCGGTCGGCAGTCGGTGACGGCCCTGACAGAAGTCCTGTGGGCCTCTCTGCAGTGTTCCCGTCTGGGAGACAACATGCGTGAGAAGGGGTCACCCACAGTGCAGGCGTGGTGACGGAGTTGGATGATATCAGTGTGGAACTAATTCCACTGGATGAATGCGTACAAATATTGGTGTTGTAAAAATAAAAATGCGATTGCGGGCTTAAATTTGTACAGTACAACTATGTGTACTAGCGTGTGATAATTACGAGCCCACCTCGAAAATTCCCTTAAAAAGTGAAAGTTTGTGTCCGTTAAAAAGCTATTTAGTCCACGTGTATCATAAATTCATCAAATTTAAGCCGAAATGGCCAAGCTGGATCATCGGTATGATGCTCTTTAAAACTATTGAAATATTCTTCATTTTCAATAACTTATGAAAAATAATACAAGTTGAACGGGATTGCCGATAGGAACAAATTCATCTTAAAGAACTAATTATTTTCCTGTTTTGATTGCTTCGAACAATCAGTGTACAGAAAACGAACACCGAGAAGTTTTTGTAATTAAAAAAACGATTCACAATTTTTGTGAAGTTCTTCTCGTCCTTGGGCGCGAAAAGTCTTCACCTGACAATTCAATCTGAAAGAAGTCTGCGGAAATTTTGCAGCGTAAACATAACTCGTAATTCACACGAGCTTACGTGTTTTGCTAAGTTTCCCATCAAATGATTTATTATTTTATTGAACTGCTCTCTGGGATGGAAGGAGTTGGGAGAGCCCAGCTAAATCCTTTTAAAGAAATTGTTTCCAGGGTCCAGGAACGTTCAAGAGGGGAATTTGGGCCAGTAAAAAAAGTTGGGGAAGCTATGAAGAATTTGAAGGCGTGAGGAGATTTCGTTCAGGTCAGCCACGGAATTACTGAACGATGATAGCTAACATTCTTCGATTCTTGGCCTCTTTCTTATTCATTTTGTGCTTGCTATTTACATTTCTTTTCCACTAGTTTAATTTGATTTCGAATTACAGTGCTACCCTTTTCGACTGGGTCTAATTTTTTATCGTATATTGCTGACACGAATACCTGTCTGCAAGTCTGTTGTACATCAGTCACTTTGAAAATGTAATTTAATGTGTTGGAAATATATCTAAAAAAATGACACTCTAAACGTCGATTTCGGTACACCTTTATTTTTATTCTGAATTGAAGAAATTGAAATTAGGCCTCCCTGCTCCGCCACAGTGTTCATGTCGATCTCAGGTTCTGACTTGATCGCAAGCCCACTCTGTCACCCCTTCTCATTTCATTACACGGATGAGCGTAATTTGTGCCACAGAATGGTTTTATCGAGACAAACTCGATTAAGATTTTTGCCTTCTTAATATGCTGTGTAGAAGCGAGCTCATCGTACTGAGTGCTAGATTCGGAGTCAACAGATGTTATTCAACTAATCTAAACTAGCCAGCCGTGCTCACGTACAGATTTAGCAGCAAACGAATTAATCAGTCACATCAATTTCAACTTGTGCCGCCGTAGAAAAACAGCAACACAAGCCTCGACTGAGAAAAAAGTAGCTCATGAATTGTGAGGTGCGGCAGATGCAAGCATTCATTCCGCCGCCATGTTGAGAGCTGAGAGAAGCCAGGCTCGGGTCGTCGGACAGCCGCTCGTATGAAGACATGCTGCCGTGCTCATGAAACCCTCGTAAGAGCTGTGAGGATCTTATTGAATGCTTTTGGCACCAGCAACGCTTCTGCTTCGATGAAAACTGACACAGCTGTACGTTTGCACTGTTGTTTACATTTCTCAAACTGATGAGTTTCACTCTCACACAGTAGAGCAGAAATTTTGAGATTTACTTGGTAAGAAACTAGGCGTTCAAGAGTATCCTTAAGATGAAAATAGATCAAGGCTTCAGCTCCTCGATGTTCACAGTTAAATCGAATAACGCCCTCTGGGAAACTTCAAATGGATCTTGTTGACAAGCCCGTGAAATATTATGTATTCCAGAAGCCCCGTGCTCAATGAGGTTTCATCTCCAAAATCAACTCGCGATTTAAACAAGACAATATTACCTCTCTTCCATAGAACAGCATTGAGCCTAGCAAGAAAACAGAATTTTCAGCGCGCATAATCTATTTGCACTTTTTACGCTTTGAAGCAATGAAGTCAGATTCAAGAGAACGAACGCGTACGAGACTCCTCGCTTAGTTATGACGTCATTCCATCGATGTCAAACTCATCTCCTGCTGCAACAGAGGAAAGAAATACGACAGCGAAATCGTAAAGCCTTCATCAAGTAGTACTTATTAGGTCCAGAATTTTCAAAATTAATTCAAAAATACGCATTTAGGAATTAAAACAAGGTTGAAGAGTTGATTAGACCAAGCGACATACTGTACTACTGACCTGCCACGTAACGCCCAGCTCCCTCGACAGTGAAGAAAAAGAACGTGTGACCGTGTGGATCGTCATTCAAAAATTGTACTCTTTGCTGTAACTTGTAAGCCTTGCAAGGCACATTCAGTATTCATGGTACAGTTTGCTCTCATCTGGGAAAGAAAAACCTGTTCTTCTACATTAGATGTTAAGCCCAGAACTGTTTAAATTCTGGTCGTAATTGCACAGAAGTAGAACAAAAAAAAATCACACATCCTTCCTTGTACTTGAAGTGCTCACGCTAATGAAAATGCATATTTCTGCAGACCGGTGAGGCGTCGGGGTATCCTCCTGAAAAATCTCGGTCAGGTGCACCCGCTCCGTGAGCTCAAAATCAGTCACTCGAGACTCGAATAAATTATGCAAACTTTCACGGCTCAAGATAACGCCTTTCCATGGTCAAAAAAAGGAGAATGAGTACTTCAAAATGCGCCATCAACTTTCGAAAATATTTCAACATTTAGCAGCGGAGTTCGAAGACCTAATTGTGTGCTAATCTGAAGTCTCGATACCTGGGACGACAGGCCTGAAGATCAGAGTGAGAGCCCATGTGCATTCATCATGACGGCGAGGAGTTGGACAGGGCAGGCCTCTGTTATTGACAGGGGCCTCCTCATTGGAGCCCCCGAGACAGATGACCTGGCAAAGCCACTCTCCCCCGCCAATTACTCCGCTGGGAGGCGTACAGCGTTCAGATAGATTTAGTACCGAGCCTCAGTTGTAATGAGAGCAATGGAGACATCGTTCGTCTTTATGCCTATTTGCGAAGTTGGTAACGGACATATACGGAAAAATTGAGTTCGGTAGGGTAAAATGAGCTATTCATTGGAACGAATTTGTCGTCTTCAAGCGATGATGTTCTGGAACGAGTTTGGATGAGCTTGTTCACATGAAAATAATAAGTTTTCCATGGATCGAAATTATGCAAGAAGAATGCACAAGTGAAAAGTTAACTTAGGGTCTTCTGTGGGAAGCAAATGCAAGATTTCGGTACAGTATTGGGTTTGGCGGGAGTTGTAGGTACTGAACATGGGCTCCTCAGGGTATCAAGATGCCCGATTCCCTCATCTAAATTACGGGGAACAATTTCAAGACTATGCGCGGAGGTGAGCCTCTTTATTTCAATAACAAGCTGGTCGTTTCAAACTTCTACATTATTTCAAAGCTCTTACCCTCTATTTGCAAAAGAAATTTTTCATTTTTCATCCGCATGAGCAGGTCGAAGCTGACAAACATCATGTGAAGAGACCTCGTAAACATTGTATATTTGCACATACGAACCCTACCTGAGGTGGGAGCCTCAATAGCCAACTGCAGGACTTATGAATTGTACCACCAGCCTCGTTCAATCCGTGGTGCGAATCTCCCGAACACCGCAGTTGCAGATGGCGACGTGCTGTGCATCACAAATCCCGCTGTTGGGAGCCCAAGTGTCGAGTGAAAACAGCGACATAGAACAAAAAATGCCGTCCGGTGACGTGCAGTGTTGACTCACTGGCCAGGTTTTCAACTGGACCCCTACTCCTTGCAAGTGTGGCTGACCACATCCATGTACGAAGCTTCTACTTCGCATCCCTAAGTCTTCGATGAAACTACCTTTGATATTTTCAGGGAAAGTTGGATTGAGCTGTCTAAAAAATGTCTGCAGTCTTTGGCATGTTCACAACAGTTAGTGCAGCTGTTAATATTTTCAGCTCGAAGAACTAAAAACCAATTCACGAGAAACTTCAGCAAATTAAAATGAGTAGTGAGTTAGCAGCAGTTCTCATTTTTTATAAATACTAACTTGTACGAGAAAATGGTGTAGCTGGATGCAGATTGCCAGGGCCTGTCCTCTCAGAGGTATTGTTAAGGTGATTCATGGAAACTATGAAAAAGAATTCGGCACGGTATTTTGCCTCGGATTTTCAGTCACCATCAACTCCGAGCTAAAAATTCCTGCAAAAATACCTCCCACGATTAAGAAATGTAATGGAAAAACTCGTTCCTTTCAATCGCACTGACTTTTACTTGGGGAATTGAATTTTTTGGCCGCTACAACGTTCGTAGGTTTCTTGGGGTCCAACGCACGAGAAAAAGCGCCTGAAATTTTGGACAGAGAAAAAGGGCGTTAAAAAAATCGATATTAAGGTCCATCCTCTAATTGCAGCGCTAATTGTGGTCTTGCCGCTACCACGCTCAGCAACCGAAATTGCAGCGTTGCTGAGGCTCCCCCTAGAAAAATACCTTTTCAGGAGAAATCTAGTAGAAAATATACAGTCCAGATAGGTTTAGATAGAAAGAAGTTTAGAGCTTCGAAGTGAAAGGTTGGGAAAAAATGGCTGCTCCGAAAGAAGTCATACATTGAAATTAACTTTCCTACATGTATAAAACCAGAAGTTTCGATTCACTTGACTTTTCATCAGTGATACGAGTATAAAAAAAATGCATAATTTACTACCAATTTTTTTTAAAGTTGTGGTATATAGAATCCACATACAACAATAAAAAAGAAAAAAGAAATTTTGGTTAAACATTTATAAAATTGAAATAAAATAAATTATCAAGCTACCAGTTTTAATGGAAATGCGGTAATGGTATCGTTAATTTTGGATTTTCGTATAAAAATGTGTAATGACTCGGAAATGCATAACCCAAAAATCACAGCCCGAGTCTAAAATTTGAATTAGTTTGAATAAAATATAATGTACAACTTTCGACATAGCGTCTGATTTGTGACGGGCGGTTCACTCGGAGGTTTCCCAGTTCTACGACTATGGCCCTTGTGTTCAGAAATTATAACGAAGAGAGAATATGACGTATTCCCCACGTACTCAGATGCACACTGAACACAACTAAACAAGTATACTGCATTAGATTTCAACTCATCGTGAGTCTGTCCATAAAGTGAAACAGGGATCCTATAGTAAATTTATCAGTTAAAACGGATATGTATTTTTTGCTAAGAATTTTTTTTCGAAATGTTTTAGTAAATCAATGCGTACTTTTTCAGACTGAGATCAGAAATAGGGTAAAATATCGTAACACACATGTGCAGGAGGAGTTCGAACATCTGCTGAAATTTTTAGACGGAACTTCTGGTCTTAAAATTTCTTAATGCCAGAAACAAATAGGGGAAAACAAAGACTGAGACAGATTTAAACAATTCCAGCGTAGTCAACTTGCGTACAACAAAAACCTGAGTACATTTTGGCCAGCTGTTTCAAACAAAAACAGTGGTGCATAACGGTGAATCGTTACAAAACCTGGAAAATAAAAACTCGGTATGCAAAGATACGTATTTAAAATAAGTATTACATCCTTTTTGGACTAATGTTCTTGGTTTATTTATTTGTAAATAAAAGGACAGAAGCTAAAGTTTAATTTCTAACGCAGTAGAAGCGTTTTTCCTGTATACGGAAGAAAAGAATTTATTATTGTTTGTCTGAGTGCAAAAGTCAAGATTGATAAAACTATTGACGCTTCAAAGGCTTGCAATGATACAATACTTTAAATAATGAAAATGGCATATCAGAACGAAAGAGAGATACTTATTTGTACAAAAATTAGGAGCACAAGATGAAAGATATCAAGACTGATTCGGTGTGAGTTACACAGGGTGGGCCATAAGTAAGGTACCCTCACCCACGACGGTAGCACTGATACACTGAAAAAGCTCTGTACTCGTTGTGGTACTGGTGATGTAATAATTTTGAGAGTGAGTCTCACTTATGACCCAACCTGTACAATGCTATGTTATCCAGGTGGACTTGATATTTTAAGGTCACTTTTCCTGGGAGCCGTAGTGCGCGAGAAGTCTAATAAAAGGCTCTTAGAATTCGTCACGCTGAGGAATAAACACATGAAACATCCTGATGCTCTCAGCTCGATTGAGTGCCTCCTGAAGCTCGAAGCAAACAAGCGGCAAGAGCTGCTATTTGGCTAACCCAGAACTTTCGCGCTAATTCATTCCCGTCAAGAGCGTGACAAGCAAGGAAATGAAACACACCATTCCAATGAGCTCTAACATCTTCCTCAGGTGTCTTTATGGGCTTGTTTGGATACGAGCACGTCTAGAAGATTTTTTAGGTCTCTTGTGATGAAAATATTCACTGAACCTTCCCATTGAGGAGCCTTGGTGAGGGTTTTGCGACTGTGGAGAGGCAAAGATACAGTATAGTCCAAATTTAGCGAACAAAATTGAAAAATTTGAAACCTATGAAAATATTGTGTCTATTTTTCTATAATTTCCATTGAATGTAGGTATGCAGATGATAGACGTTGTCGTGAATTTCCTGGTTAATTAGAGCATTTCGCTTATTATCAGAAATCCAATATTAAGGAACCACCAATTCAAAATCAAAAATAAAATGAGTGGACCAACGAATAGAAAAAATGAGGCTGTTTTAACATTTGATACCCACACTCTTATTTTGGAACGCTGTGTAGCGCATCTTCGGTCTTAGAATTACACTAAATTTATCATTGAGCCACTGTAGTTTTGCCCATTTATCCTGCAATTTTATCCATTAACCTGCAGGTAAAATAAGAAGCGATGTACGGGGAAATGAGAGAGATTCTACAAATGAAATGAGAGGAATTTCACTGGGGAAATGAGATGTTTTCTTCGTGTGAAATGGGAGGAGTTCTACGGGTAAAATGGGAGAAGCTCTACGAGAGAAATGAGATGAGCTCTACGGGTACAATAAGAGGAGTTCTACACTTGAAATGAGATGGTATCTACTGGTGAAATGGGAGGATTTCTACGTGTGAAATGGGAGAATTTCTGCAGGAGAAATGAGAGGAGTTCTACGGGCAGAATGAGAGGAGTTCTACGTGTGAAATAGGAGAAGCTCTACAGGAGAAATGAGAGAAGTTTTACGGGTAGAATGTGAGGAGTTCTAATGTACACGTTAAGTGAGAGAAGCTCTCACGCTGAAGACCCTTCACTGATCTCTCCTGCATGTTGTATGGCTGCAGCACGCAGCATTCAGACACAAGCCCTGCCCACCTCAAGCTGGACTTCTTGGTCCTGCTTGATCATAAATTCTTATCCCGACCCACCAAAGCGTGTGTAGAGGCTCTATAGTTTTGACTATCTTACATTATCAATAGGTCCGTGGCTCCATTAGCTACTTGATGCGAGTGAATATGGTATGATCTTAAATCTATTTATCCCAATCATGTTATTTTAAAAATTTCTTGTGCATTGGATGAAAATCTAGATATGAAAAGTATTAACTGTGACATCTGGTCATCATTGGTAGCACTATGGTTACAAATTGAATGTCGAATGCGAATGTTCTTATTCAATTTCTTATTTCAGGGCTGAAAATTTCGTAAGATTCTACTCGACCTGAAAAGTCTCTGCTTTCAAGTGCACCGCCTAATACTCAACGTGCTTTTGAAGAAGGTCTTTGCACTCCTGCAGAGCTCTTGGGCATTAACGCCAGGCTGAAACTCTCCGCTTTTCATCTCCTACAGACTCAACATAGTCCTGTGAGATGTTCGCGAGGTTTCAGGGCGGAAAATTGGAAGCGACCGCGTCGGTGCTATGAGCAGGACCTGAAATAATTGTTGAAGAAAATTGAGCAAAAACCGGATTTTAAACGATACGAGTAGGACTGCCAGTTTCGGGTGCAATATGTTGTTGCCTTTTTCACTTTTTTATAGATGGTTCTTTATTTTCTCAAATCGCTTTGTACAGTCTGTACATGACAGCGGAGTGCAATTTTTTCGTCATTCTCAAAAGAAGTGAGGGAAATGTTTCCGCTTGTCGTCCATTGAACGCGGCACACAAAATTGTTCACCGATCTGCTCATTTGGAATTTTCTTGCTTCGTTATTCTCTAGGATTGTTTCAAAATAAATATTTTTTGAAGTCATAATGATGGAGGTATTCTTTACCCTTTGTCAAAATACCGTTCGAGACGCTTTACGAGTTCCAATTTTCTGATGGAATACAAGAAAATTGTTAACACCGTGACTTGAACGGCCATTGTGTAGCGCACCACTGAGCTGTAAGATTGCCCGAATTTACAATTTGTAGGTGAAGTGCCCACAGCACTTGCTTAATCCAGCACTTTTGTTGTATATCATAATACTTTGAGAGGCACTTTAATCAAAAGTACCTCGTACGGTGAACACTAGAAATATAAAAGGCAAAATATTTCTTTCGAAAATATACGCATATACTGCACGAACATTGTGACAACCATGTATGGCAGAGAGCTCTGATCTCTAGAACGCTTTACAAACACCGTCTCCACAATTGTAGAATTTATCGTAGAGACCACGAGCTTGGGCCACAGATTGGGAGGTCATTAAGAAGTGTCCTCATCAACGGCACTACGGTGAAGAGATGCGCGTCCTTTGAACGGGCAAGGCAGGATGCCCTGAAAATGGCTTCGAATCAATTAGCTCACTGTCAATTAAAAGTACAATATTGATCTGTGACAATTAAGAGAACAAAAAAGATGAATTGGATTCCGAGCCAATGGAGATAATGGAAAACTTAAAATATAAATCAAGCCAAATACTAAGAGATGTTTTTCAAAAACCAAGAAGGCTCTTAAGGTTGGGTAGTTTTTTATCAATAGTTATTTGGAGCAAAATTCGTCAATTCTGCGGTCATTTTATATTATGTATGATCAATATTATTTGACTACAGAGTAACGTGAATCCAAAAATAATTTTCGAAAGAGCCGAGAATAATGACGCATATGCAGAACATTTCTCATGCCCGTAAAATTGCCGAAAATTCAGGAAGTCGAGCTCAGAAACACAGGGAGAGCCTTAGTCATTAGACGCTGTCGATCGAGATACTGAGCTTCGCCAGTAAAAGTGGAAACGTTGTAGGTGTCAATGGGTAAGGGGAAAAACAGGATACAAACAGTTATGATAGAGGAAATTTGAAAAAAGAATAGATGGATAGAGATTTTGGGTTTCGACGTGGTAGTTTCTCAAATTATGAGTATAGATCGTCTTTTTAAAAAGTGCCTCTGATTTGAAACATGTGCTGTCTTTTACCTGGGCAGCGAGCACGAGAGATGCACGGAGATGCCCAAAGCCAGGTTGTCTCATTCCGAGTCTCAATTCACGGCAGAGAATTCCTAAACATTTGTGTTCGCGTGATATAGCACAGTCGGCTCACCCCACCAGCAGCTCCCTCACAGAGAGTTGCATTAAGCCAAGTTGGGAGACGCCTCGGAAGAAGCTCTCAATTCCTTTCTGCAGTCTCCTGCACCTAACAGGCGTCGTGATGAAACGGCGTCTGGAGCTTGGGTGCTGCTGCGGCATAGGAGACTTCTGAAGTGTTCGAACTTTCTTGATGTTGAGAAAAGTGATCCCTCCAGTAATGCTTCGTCTTAGGTGCGAGGAAGGATATGAATAGAAAGATTGTCAGCCACGGTTTCTGTTCGCTCGTCTCGGTTCTACCATCTGAGGTGGGTAACAAAAATGTATGTTGAATGTGATAGTAAAAACTATTCATTTTAAAAATTGCTGTTTTTGAAATTGAGCATTTACATATATGGGTTCAATTGAGGGTGAGCAGTTCTCTGAAGCTATTTTTGTGGTTTCTGGAACGCTTATAATTCGAATAACGCAAATCTGCTAGGGAGAAAGAGAGCATTTCGGAATTAATTAAAAAAACGAACAAGGGTGCACGTGGATATGAGTCCAACGCTTTTCTATCGCTCACACCCAACAAAATCTGTGGTCTGCTGGGAATTCAGTTTTGGGAGTCGCCGCGCGTCTTCTTTGACGACGGGTACTGAGCCCTGACTGGCGAGCTCAAGAAGGAAGTGTAACTTGGGCACGCTGCTAGCGCCTCGTACCACCGGTTACTAAATTGAGGGAAGACGCCGCAGGAAGGTATTCCATTCATATAGGTGGCAATTTGCGCGCCTCATTTAATATTGGCTATCCCCATTAGAGTAGGATTTTTGAACGGTCATACCAACGAATTAGAAAAAAACTGTGAGTAAATCTTACTTAGTTTAATTCCTATTGACTAGAATTAATTTTGTACAAAAATAAATGAAAGTTTCGACCAGAAAGGTCATTTTCACCATCGGCTTGTTTCCAACACATACCGAGTGGATGAAAAATCGAACCCAACAGGTTCTCCGCTCAACTCAGAACCCCAGTAGGTCCTCTGCTCAACTCAGAACCCCAGCAGGTCCTCTGCTCAACTCAGTAGCAGGTCCTTTGCTCAGCTCATAAGCTACCGTGATTTTTCTTTTTCGTATCGATTTAGGTGCAAATATAAATTTGCGCAAATCGTTTCAAGATTTCGACACCAGCTGTAGTTTTTCGATTGTCTTATATTAGAATAATATTTGCTTGAGAGCATTAGACTATGATGAAGAAGATTTTATTCCAGCCTGGATGAGTCCCCTGAGCTCGAAGATCCTCCTGATTTTGTGGTTCCCAAAGGCTTCAATTATACGTAGCCAGTTGTACCTGGCAGCGAAACGTTACATGGTAAATTTTCAATATAACCTATTTCTATGGTAACACCTACCTGTAGGTGTATATATTTAGATAATTAGATAATAACTTCTGAAGTCACTACTAAGTTTCTTTAGGTTTGAGTTTTTCTGTGAGTTAATTCTGTTGATGCCTTCTTAAAATCTATTAGAATTGTTTGTGAAAACACGAAAATTTGATCGTGAAAATTAAATTTATTCTAAGAGATCATATTGACTTTCTTCAGTGAATGGAACTGCGAAGCATTAAAGTACAAAAAGTCTTGAAATTGCAGAGACGTCACGTTGACATGAGGCCTGCAAGAGAGTGGTCCAGCCGGTCACAGGTCTGGAGGAGAAGCTGACGGATGAGATAACGGGATTCCGGGAATTTTAATCGGTCGAGAGCAGGTGTATAGCAAAAGCCATGATCAAAGTAATTGTGAGCTTTCTTTTTTAAATAAAGCCGATTTCAGGAACTGTGAGATCCACTTTATCAGAGGAACGTGTAATGCAAAATAATTTTACAAGATCGGTAATCAGTTTTGACTGCGCGATTACCAGCGGGCTGAATAAATAGGCTTAGTAATGTATAAATTAGCGCGGCTGAAATAGGATTTACCTGCCAATAGCCTACTTTGGAGGATGTAGGATTTACCTGCCAGGATCCTACTTTGGAGGATGTAGGATTTACCTGCCAGGAGCCTACTTTGGAGGATGTAGGATCTACCTGTCAGGATCCTATGTTGGAGAATGTAGGATTTACCTGTCAGGATCCTATTTTGGAGGATGTCGGATTAACCTGCCAGGAACCTTCTATGGCGGGTGTAGGATTTCAACTTCTGCTCAACACTGGCAGTAGAGCAAGCACTACAAGCTCTACATTCAAATTTTTCTCCGAAATTTGTAACAGCGCGTGCTAAAAGTTTGCCTTCAAATATTTTTGGAAAAGTAAATCGTGGTGAATTTCTGGCATGTATTTGGGTTTTATGTAAGAGAACACACTTCTGGCAAAAGATATCACTAAGATAATTGTCATATGATATCGAGTGAAAAAAATCATACTTAGGAACAGTATGAAATGACGCAACGCCAACATGGGCAGGAAATTAATATATTTAGAAACGATATGCAAAACTAGCCCACGAGGGGGCGACTCCAGCCTATGTTTCGGGAAAACATTCCGAGGGGAATTTATTGCGCCGGGAATGAAGTGAAAGAAGGCAGCTAAAGATAGATTAGAGATAATGACGAATAAATAGATGATATCGTGTTTGAATTAAATATAATACCGTTACTGGAGAATTTTAAATCCCTGTCAACTTGAAAACGTTACTTTCCCGATACTCTAGTCTACTCTAGTGCACAAAAGTTCGACCAATGAGTGTAACGGGACTTCCAGAGAAGGGAATGGTTCGTTCATTTTATCTCTGGTGTTGAAGTTAACGTTTGAATGTGAGCAATTTTAGGACTGAAAAAACGAAAAGTTGCTTTCATTCTGAAGACCATGAAAATATCATATAAGGGCATTCGCTTGTACGTAATGGGATTAAATTGTGCCGTGCTCTAAACACAAGTCTGAACTGCTTAGAAAAACAATGGAACTGTAGGCCAATAACCACCTGGTAGGGTGCGGGCCGGGGGTTATTCATTTCAAGTTCAATGCTGACAGCGTTTTGAAATCTCTAATGTGCTGTATACAGCATTTGTCGCATGAGGTTTGTTCAAAGACAAACGTGTCATTAGTCTCGTGAACTTCTTTGGTAGAATTGCAGCAGCATAAGTCAACGTAGGAGTGCTCTTCAAATGACATACTGCCGGCTCTGCTCCTATCGTCCCTGCCTCTCCAGGCAGGCTCCTTAGACACTCGCCTCTGTCTCAGCAAATTTTGTTGACCAGATTAGCGCTTCAGAAATGACGTTCTTCGAGTGTGGAATTGAACTCACGGGCGCGAAAAGTCAGCGAGGGACAAGTCTGGAGAGTACGGAGAGCGAGGAAGTCATTGTTTCCTTCGAGGCTGAGCACCAGTCGACCAATAGAGCGGAGCGGCAGGGGAGCATGTCGGAGTGCAAATAATACTCAGAGCTAATTTCGCCTCTACAATAGCATCTTCCATGAAATATTGTCCTTAAACGCTTCATAAATCATTCACGAAACGCATTGTTCAAAATGATAACTGATTTTGAAGCATGAGGTCACATTGGACCGCTCTTCGACTTCCACGACACACATCAACATCAACTTCAAATTTGATTGACTGCAGCGAGCTGTTTACGGCCTCTGAAGCCGCTCCCGCCGCGTGATCGGCTTATGCAGTCTTCCTAAAAGGCCGCTAGAGCAAAGCCCGTGTTTTCTCGCAAGCTACAACGATTGGGGACAAAATTTCATGCGCGCATACGCCGTTCTACATGATTTTTCTATGTAAGTTTTCGTAAGATTAAGAGTGCGTGTTAGTTTCGAAGAGTGTCACGTATCAGAATAGTAAAAGTTCAGGGCGAAGGTAGGGGGGAAAGGTTGTTGCTGGGTGACAACTCGCCGGGCGCTCCGAGTCCGGTATTTACGAGAACAGATCTTGTGGACAAACAGAACTAAAGTCTCTTGCTTTAGCTTGATCCTTCGTCAGCTTTTTCGTGCGGTCAAATTCAGGAGTTCACGCTCGGGGATTTGAAAACTGTACCGTGAACCGTTATCCTACAGTCAATTGGCGCCAAGATCTATTTTTGGCAAATGTTCTTTTTTTCTTCAATTACAGATCTTTTAATGTCCCCGAATATATGAACACCGGGAAGAATGAGCACCGTGACAGATGCTCATGTCCTATCGTGAAAATGAAAGCCCGTACTGATCGCCTGTTGAATCTTTAAAACATGGTGGCACCACGGACACCTACAACTCAACTCGAGTATAGCGCACTGCGTCAATATCGACTGCATTATTATTGTCAGAGAGCTAAAAATAATTGAACTCAAATGTTAGAAAATGAAATTTTTAAGTCAGTGAGAAAATTAAAATTTGGAGCCTTATGTATCATGCATTATTTCATTTCTTGCATTTTTAATTCACTGCTGAGATAAAAACCGCAGAAGAAACGAAACGTGAATGATTTTCACTGACGATGAAACTACTCAATGAGAAAACTAGAAAACGATTCAATAGTGCTGTTAAGTCTAAGGCCTTAGCTAAAGAGAGTTAGTGAGATACAAACATTTTCAGACGAGGTTCTATGCAGGGGAGAATTACAAGTAGACAAGAGACGTCAAGCCAACCTTGCCCTGCGGAAGCTTGGCTCCACTTCGGGGCCTCGAAGGTTCGTCTCTACATGGAACCAGATGCGTACTCTCCTCACCACACCCCTCTGAATATAACAAACAACTTGTGAAATTTCTTCCGCCCACCCATATGGCATATGGCCGAATCGTACAAATACGGTTTTGGGAGGGAGGCTTGTCCTCCGTTTTTAAATGCAAGCGTTCACGGAAATGGCAAGAGTTGTGAATGCCCCTTTTTTCGCAAGCCCACTCTTACTGGTTTAGGCTCATAGCTTTTTTAGTTTTTGCAGTGTACATTTCAAATGTAATGGCATTAAAACATAACTCTATAGAGTATACAGCTTATGCAGTCCACTCCTCTTTCTTCTCAATGAATTTTTTTAAAGGTTATTTTGTAGCGAATGGTTTCCTAGCCCCCTTTTTGACCAAACTGTAAGGAAATTCCTCAGTTCTACTCCCGCTGATATTAATCCTATAACATCTATTGATAGAAAACCATTTTACTTTTCATTACCGTGCTTCTAGGCTGAATCTGAGAATTTGAAAGTCAGAGTCCTATATTCTTATACCCAGATTTTTATGCAGTGTGATTTAAATTATTCTAGTGAATTCGTTGTCCGTTGGATCACTATTCAAAATTACAGCAAAGAAAAAGAAAGATAAATGAAAACATAAAGATGATCTTCCTAAAGGTATTCCCAGCTCCATTGTTCAGGAACACAGTTGGATACAATACGGTACATCGGAATACGAGGGCTCTGCATCCTGTAGCCTGCGTATTCGTGTTGCTCAACATGCTGGGGAGCACCACCGAACTGCCAAACTTTTTTTATCAGTACCTTCCCGCTCTGCCATGCGCACACATGCAGAGGAGTGTGACGTACTGGTTCCTGTACCCGATTCAAAGTTTTAGGTAGAGGTAATAACCTCATAGAACTCAGACGTTTAGAATCTCTGTTCTTTCCCAAGTTAAAGCCCAATTTAAAAGATTTGCAATCAGCATGCCATCGGCAGAACGTTAATTTGAGTATGTATTTTGATACATCATATTTTTATGCAGTCTTTGAGTGATTTCGTTTCTTTCATATTCCAGTGTTGGAAATGATCTCGGATGTTGGTCATAAAGTAAAAAATTATATGAAGAGTTGCGTCATAAGTCTTCCTTTTCCTAGTTAAAATATGTAAGTGGAACTTCAACCTTTCTTACGTATTACTCGTTGTATTCAAATTTCAACATGATCGTATAGTTGTTTTTAATTTTCCGATTCAGTTTCGCGTCTTGATAGAATGTTTTTCTGTTGCATTCAAACTCAGAACAAATTCTTGCAAGGGAAATCGAAGACAGAAACATTCGATTGTAATATACTAATAGTTAAATTCCATCTAAAAACAACCGAATAGCTAACAGGATTATCCAACTTTGATGTAAATACATACATAACTACATGAGTACGAGTCCATTTGTACGATCGTGTCTGTGCATGTGTTTGTCCTGAAAAATTAACATTAAATCGCAATTCACCTATATTCCCATGTATATGCGTAACGTTTAGGATTGTTTCCCGTTTTAAATAGCATTGCTTTTAACAGCGTGAGCATTGAGC
>VOMN01066670.1:0-10490 GCA_014899125.1 Orchestia grillus | reverse complement strand
CCAGAAATCTATATTCTTTAACATATTCCTAATTTCATCACAAATAAAACCAGGGCCACAACTCTTAACATAACTTCTTAGATTTCTTTACTACAGATGCAAGACCATAAAAATGTAAACGTTTTGGGATTCCCTCATCATTAATACGCTCTGAAAAATGTGCAGAAAAATTTATATGAAAGTTACATACATTAGCGAATGAAATGAGATTCCACAAACATGGCACTATAAAGTTACATGAAGTAATTGCGGGGAATATACCTAATGACCATAAACAATGGGTGGGCACTAATCAACCATAAACATAGGGTAGGCACTAATTAATCATAAACAAAGGGTGGACCCTAATTGACCATAAACAAACGGTGGGCACTATCTTTATCATTCAAGGGATGTTTCTGCTTGTGAATATAGACTGTATTTTAAATTCTAAGAGCATTTCTATCACTACCAGTGTCTAGAACTTCAAAATTGGCTACAAACACCGGGGCATCGCACTGCTCGGCGTCGGACTGGAG
Organism: Orchestia grillus; assembly: GCA_014899125.1. NCBI lineage: Eukaryota > Metazoa > Arthropoda > Malacostraca > Amphipoda > Talitridae > Orchestia > Orchestia grillus. The sequence goes on along the minus strand of VOMN01066670.1, from coordinate 9,972 downwards.
GGAAGAGACAGTGGGACGTGATAAAATGTTACCAGTACGACTACTTTGGCCGGCACGGTCTGATATCCTTATGGAGACAGTACGATAGGTACTCCCTATGTATGTACATGCATGCACACTGCACAACTGAATTTGTATATCAAGAACTGCTGCATGCCAAAAAATAGTCTATTTTAGAAATTGAAAAATGAGACAATCGTAAAATAATTCGATAAAATTACATGGAATTTGAGATCCGGTGTGAAATGATAATTTAATTAATTCCAATTTCATTTTATCTGATAGAGGTCCGAAAAAAGGTAGAGACAAGAAGTTATCCTGTTTACGAACTTGTGTGGGTACATTAGGTTCAGATTTTTGGGCTAAAAATATGTTAACTTTGGAGTAAAATAATGAAAACGGATAACTATTGAGTGTAAAAAATGAGTCCAAGAAAACAATTTCAGCATGGAAATGTACGTAGTTTGAACAAATACCCTAAGCACAAGTAATCATAGTTTAAGTACAATCAATTTTGAATACATGTGGAGTAAAATTAAAACAGCTAGTTCCCAAACCAGTAAAAGAATCCTTTCGAAACACGGAAGTATCGAATCTACTATTCTTCCTTGAGACCAATACATCAAGATATGACAATTTATAATTTTTTTCATATTCCATTGTAAATTGAATGTTCGGGTGTTTAGAGTTAAGAAAACTAAGAAAACAAGATGAATGAGATTGGGGCTTCAAAAGCAAAAAGGTGTCCTCAACATAACGTTGGTACAGAACAGGACGAAACTCGAGCGGGCAGGCACCCAACTAGCGCGTCTCACGACTGCACTTGCAAAAATGGGCAAACGCGGGGCCCAGAGGCAGCCCCACTCCAGCGCCCTCACTCTGCTTGTACAGTACAGCATTAAAGAGAAAAAAAAATTGAGTGCACAACGTTCAGGCAATTTAAAAAAAATCGACTTAAAACCAATTACTTTAGATGTAGGATCAGCAAATAATTTATTAAGACAAATTGCGATAGTTTCACGAACAGTTGGTGTTTAGAACTGGTTGGAAGATGACCACGCAGTGTTGAACAGCGGCCAAATTTGAGCCTCGGTTTAAATCCAACCGAAAACTTGTGGAGACTTTCAAAAAATTATGTTTTCCCAAGGACACGAAGATATTTTTAAGAATGGGAAAAATTTGCTAAAAAGGAGTTGTCAAATATTTCTGCGAATATTTGTTAGAATCTTATAGTAAACTAATAAAAACGTATGAATGAAGTAATTCTTAACAAGAGTTTTGTAATCATTCATTGTACGGGTTATGAACATATTTGAACGTATCATTGTTCTTGTTCCTGTTAAGCCTTTCATAAAATAAAATTCTTTTAGGAACAGCCTACTCGAATTTTCTTCAAGAATACCCTCATAACTTGTATAATATCTTTATTTCTACATAATCAAGTTTTCAATGAAATATTTGAATCTTATTAAAAACTATAGTGGATATGAATTATTTCAGGCGTAACTGTACCTTAAATATTCCCAAATAACGAATTCTGAAAGTTATTCATTTACAAACTTCGCTGAGTTGTAAAATGTTTACGCGCTGTGGACCCGTGAAAATTCTGCAAAAATCTTTTATGCGGCGAGTCTAGTTCGTCTGTACGCTGTATTTTCAGGCTTGTTTGCACGCTGCAGTTTTTGTTTTGACTGCACGCAGCATTCTGAGACTCGTCGACACTCAGCACGCTGCATTTCGAACAGCGTCTGCACGTTGCGTGAGACTGCACGTCAGGTCTCTGGAGTCTCACATTTCGCCGGATTCGTGTTGAAAAAACATATTGCTCAAAGTGAACATTCTGCAAGAAAAAATGGTCACTGCGAATCTTGACTTTTGCGAAAGAATTTCAACCGTTTATGATACAATCTTCTTACCCCTCTGTTAAGCGAATAACTTCATTCTTTAATTTTCTCACGCTACTCATGCATTTTTCGATCGTTTTCTTACACGTTTCATACGCTCCAGTGACGTATGACCATACCTAGTCGGGCAGGCTTTTGTCATAATTTCTGTAACATCTTGTTTAGCAAAGGACCGTAACACCGGTGGAAGTGGGCCGCGGAAATACATATTTTGCATTTCTGAGGCTCAATTTGCGCGAATTTCTTCTGGTCCAATTGTCAGGTTCCTCAGAGGCCTGTAAACAACGAAATAAAAATGAGGGATGGAGTACAGTGTTTCCAGAATTTTGCATGGAAATAACATTCAACGAAATGACATTCTTTAAAGTTATGTCACTTGATCAAAACTTTATATAGATATGCGTAATGTAGGTACATTATTTTGTCATTCAAGCTTCGAGTGGAAATGAATTCAATTGGATAGTTGCTTTACATTCGAATTCAATGTTTTCTTTTTTTTTGTGTTGAAATCATTTAAATGTGAGAATTCGAATTCAATTGGATAGTTGCTTTGCATTCGTATTCAATGTTTTCTATTTTGTGTTGAAATCATTTAAATGCAAAGATTCAGCTCGAATTAGCTGCTCTGAGAGATAATTGGAAAAAATTAAAGCCTAATTTGCACTAATGTTTATTCATACATATAATCTCATCCATCACTTGAAGTAATAAAAATTTTCAAGGTAAAAAAGGTTCGCTTTCACTTCATACTAAATGATCATGCTTTAAAATCAGTGGGTAATGTTATGTGAGTATTTATATACTGAGTGGTTTGAGAATACGACCTCACTGTTTGTAATTCAATCATTTGAAGCATAAGTTCTTGGCGAGGTGATACACTTAACTAATGCAGAAGTGCAGTGGCGTGATCAGTTAATTAGGTCGCACTTGATAGCAATCTAGGCTCCTGCGCGGGTCTTGTGTTTCCAAATGAGTGAATTACAAACAGTGAGTTCATTTTCTTGGACCCTTGTGCTGCAATTATCACATAGTCAAATATTTGCAGTATACTTCGATGCCAAAAAACTTCCCATCGGTTTACTGGAGCATTATAATTCAGGGGTTAAGTCAATTTCTTTGAATGAACTTTCCTCAAGGAGAGTAAATGAATTTGAACACTCAAATTCATTGATTAACCAAAAACGAATTAAATTCATTCATAACATAAGTAAAAAGACATATGCCACGACTATTCTTTAGATCAGCACAAACTCTGCTTGCTGAAAGTCCGTCCTACGCTGATTTAAGTACGAAATTGAAACATTCTCGCATGCCGTTGAGGAGAATGTGAGAACATTTATGACTGAGTTTGTAGAATGTACTACCGGATAAAACGAGGACGCAATTAATGTTAATTTAGGAGAACAATGGGATGCTAAAGAAATGAACGTGGAGTTGAACAGAACAATGATCGAAGACGCGAGCTTATCCAGACATTTAATAACCTGCGTGGCTAAAGGAATAAGGATGAAGAATTTGAGGTGAAAAGTGATTACCGAAGGGATATCAGGATGTGGAGCATTGTTATTGGTATTGAATTCCATGAGACTCAGGCATGAATAGAGAGTTTTATTTAACAGGGAGATTTCTGATATGATGGTGCATTTAGCAGCATTTTGCATTATGAAAGGAGAGGTGACCCACGGCCTGGCCCGATGACCACGTAGGGCACGCACTAGCCACGACGCCCTCTTCGCATTTGATTACGAGAACTAATGTAGATATTTCTGCTGTGTAAGTTTTGATACCTTATTTAGTACTTCAATTTTATTATTCTTTGGAACAGTGCACATGGATTTTACTCACCACCTTAATTTGAGAGTCAATTAGAGTTCCTTATTATGACAGATTTAGCCAACACATTCACCGGGGTTGGACAAAATAATGTACAAAATAATGTAACAAAATGTTAGTCGTTTCGCCTAACATTTTGACATCATAATCTTTGAACATGTTATAAACAATCAAAACTCAACATATTTTATTGTTTTATTGTTATTATTGTTGCTATTTGAGATGTTATTTGAAGTAACTGTTCTTTACTGATACATAAAAAAATTGGTTATAACCTTGTTAGAATGGCAGACTTCTCAAACTTTCAAAGAAGCCAAATTGTTGGTGCTTGTATGACAGGCGCTAGTGTAACAGAAGCTGCCCGAATGCTCGACGTTTCAAGAGGTACTGTCTCAAAAGTAATGACTGCCTTTGTAAGAAAAATAATGTCCTCAGGGAGGACAGGTCTGGCCGAAAGTCGAGGTCGTCTGAGAGAGACCGTCGAACTCTCTATCGAATTGTTCGAGAGAATCGCAATACCACGGCTCTTAAAATCACTGCAGACCTCAATGAACAGGTACCTACAAAATCCAGTTTCCAGAAAAAACTGTTCGTCGGGAGCTGCACAAATCTGGATTCTACGGAAGAGCTGCATTTAGAAAACCTCTATCCTCAAATACAAATGTTCCGAAGCGTTTAAAATGGCCCCTCCATACAGCTAGAATTGTTAAAGAATGGCCCGAAGAACATTCTAATGAAGTTGAGCATCTCATCTGGCCTCCACAATCCCCAGACCTCAACATTATGGAGCATTTATGGTCGATTTTAAAGATTAAAGTAAGTCGATACCCACCGCCCTGGTTTCTAAAGAAACTGGAGGGTGTTTTAACTGAAGAATGGGCTAAAAATCCTATGGAAATATTGAGAAATTGTATGAATCAATACCTCGGAGACTTGAGGCTGTAATTGACTCAAATGTGAACCTACAACAAATAAACATTTATTTTGCTGATTTTCCAAGGTGTTTACATTGTTTTGTTCAACCTCTTGAATTAAAAATGAAGATTTAGCAGTCACTGAACAAAAATGAGATAAAAATTTTGGGGGAAATTGATAGAGAATTGTAAGAAAGAAAGTACATTAAGTAAGAAGGGAGAAATTACCTTTCTAGGGAGTGAGAGTATACCTATTCACAGAATCTCAGAGTAGTCATCAAAGAATGCTTTTTCAAGTCTTTCTTATGTTCCAAAGGATAAAATTATATTTTGAGTCTTCATTTCCCATGCGATACAGTCGTCTTGCACTCATTTTTCATAAAAAGAAAATCACCAAGTGAGTTTAGAAAGACAATGCTTATAAATTTTTTGCTTTACAAATTCAGTGCTGCTAAAAATGCTTCCCACGTCTATTGTTACCATCTCGAAACTTTCAATAAGAATCCAACGCGCTTTATCAAGTCATTTTCATAAATAATTTTAACTTCGGCAGCGCTCTTTATGGAGGGAAATTGACCTTAAAGCATTTGCTTTTTTCCAGAATCCGACACGGCTGCGAGCCAACCTGCGTCTCTACATTTCTGCCGCGTTCTGTTTTGGCGTCTGAGAAGCGTCAAGTGAATTTGTAGTAAATTGATAAAACGAAGAAAATTTCTCGCTCGTCTCCTGATTTGACTTTCGCTCACTCCTCCGAGCAATGACCGCGTCGTTTCGCTCAAGCTCACTCCTCTGTGCAGAGACTGTGTCGTTTCGCTCACTCCTTCGTGTAGCGACTGTGTCGTTTCGCTCACTCCTTCGTGTAGCGACTAGGTCGTTTCGCTCACTCCTTCTTGCAATGACTGTGTGGTTTCGCTCACTCTTTCGTGCAGCGACTGTCGGTTCGCTCACTCTTTCGTGCAGCGACTGTCGTTTCGCTCACTCCTCCGTGCAGCGACTGTGTCGTTTAGCGAACACGGACGAGAAAAAAGTTGAAGCGAGACGGGACTTCAAATGACATTCCCTTCTGACGAAACTTCTGAAACTGGCTACATCTAAGCAGTCGATTGTTGTAGTTGAAGAAACGTTTTCATTGCTGTGGAGTAATATATGTACCCTTTCTTTATTTAGTTTTATAATTAATCCATATTGAACTAATCTTTGCTACTCACCGTATATGATTCATGCGCTTTGCCTGAATTCGATACGTGCTGCATTCGATTTTTTTGAAATGTGGCTCAACATTCCAGGCGAACTCTGCTGTCTATTTCTGCTGCAAGAAGCCAGTTCACGTATCCAGCATTTCCTTCTCAATATTTCTTGAATGAGGAAGAGTAAAAACATAGAAATTAAAGGGAGAAATCAATGAACAGGGAATAATTCGTCTCACGACACAACAATTCTGTAGCTTGGACGAGGCAAGCGTGAGGAGTCGCTCGTGAGATTGACTTCACCTCCCGATTATTCATAGTACTTCTCCTCCTTTTGCTATGAAAAATCTTTACTTTCACATGGTCGGCAACAAAATCTTCGCTCATCTCAGTGTAATAAAGAATTGCGTGTAGGTTCTCCCCTAAACAATTCATTAATTTACAATAACACCACCTCTTGCAACATGCTGTACATTTGTAAGGGGCGATGCCTGCTGCATTTTCTCAGCATATGACATTATATCTCAAGGAATTTTGGTCAATTTCGGCCCTTTAGTGATTTGCCGTACCCATATATGTCTAAAAAAGAATGACTAACATTATGAAAATGTCTTGTTAATCGTAGGGGGCGAAAATAACTTGTCTAAATGTTGCAATTTCTGCTAAATATACTGAAATATTCTAAGGTATTTCACACGCTTTTATGTTCCTGAAGTGTGCACTTGGGCTCACTTTTTGGTTGACTCCGCACACGATAAGGGCGAGATCTATCAAAGATTTTGCGGGTATCATAATTCTTCTGTGCGCCTATGGTTTGACTCATAGGACAAGATCGCGCTACGGCTCAAAGAGAAGCTCATTCTGATAACGCCAGCAAGTATTGATTAAATGCACCAGAAAAGTTATTAAATCTGATTTGTGCTCTCACAAAAAATTATGGTGTTTTCTCACAACAACTGCTCATCAAAAATATATCCGTAAGCGGCGTGTAAAAATACATTGTTTCAAGCGTCCCGATGCGCTTGTAGTTACTTATTTACCTGCATCAGCAGTTAGACCCATTTTGAGCTAGAGAGCTTTCCAGGCGCAGTTCTGAGCTGTCTCTTTTGTATGTCGCTCTCTTTCTCAAGCGCTCGGGTTGCTTCTTTTCAGAATACTCAAAATGCGCTACAGGCTTTTGAAAATATATCACTCTCGGTTACCATTTCCTTCTATCGTTGGAAGACGGAGAAATTGCCGACTGGGACGCTGGCCCCCCAAACTGCTGGTCTCCTTGCAGCGCTCGGTGCCCGCCGCTGAGATTTAGCAGCGCTGTGCTGCGGCCTGTCTTCCCATTTCGCGTCAGGAAGAAATACTCTGCATTTTGTTTCTCTTTCATTTTAAATATTGAGGAAGGTCTGGTGAAGTTAGATTTTGCTTTCAAAGTGAAGCAACATAAACTCATGAAATTCCACGTGCACTGAGAGAAAGCTGCTTGTCGCAATATTCTCCTACTTGTTTCTTCATTTAAAACTGATTAATTTTGAGCACTACTTCCAATTTATTTAATTAAAACTGAATAATTTTGAGCACAGCTTACAATATCTTCATTTAAAACTGATTAATTGTGAGTACTGCTTCCAATTTCGTTATTTAAAACAAACTGAATAATTTTGAGCACTGCTTCCAATTTCACTATTTGAAACTGAATAATTTTGAACACTGCTTCCAATTTCACGGGACAGATTCAATATTAAGCAAGCGTAGGAAAAATAATTACTGATGGGTTCCAGTTATGTGTAAATTTGTGAACTGAATATTAGCGGTTATGTTGACAACATCGTGTTCAAAATATGAAACTGAATATCAAATATATATGGCTTGATCCTCCTTCATTCAGTGTTCAAAAATTGTTGTAATTCTATACAGTGCATTCAATATTACTATCAATATCAAACCTACAAATGCTCAGTATTGCTTTCCGAATGCCATAAAACAAGTAATTTAGGCTTCTTGAGATGAAGTGTTTCACTGAGATAACATTTCTTTTTGTTGATATAAAAGAACTCCCATTCGTTCGACTCAGAAGTCACAAAACCTGGCTAAGTCTTCAAAAGATGGTGGACATTAAACTTCAATGGAGAAAAAATCGAAGTTGCCGAACTGTCCGCACTTCTGTCGCGATCTCCAAAATGATGACGTAGACGAGCTGCTGACCTTCCTGTTCTTCAGCCTGGAGCGTTTGTTGTGCTGTATTGACGGGCGCCTTCACGCTTCCTCTTGGGAAGCCTATATATACAAGAAAATACTCGATGTTTAGCAAAAATGTGTTGGAATTTTCAACATTATTTATTCATTAAGTATTGATGGTAGATACTTGAATTTGGTCTCCTTTTAAAGCGTGAAATTTCTACCTTGCTCATAATTTTTTTAGTCATAATAATGATTAAGAAACAGTTATGCAAACAGTAAGATTGATTTTATTTTCATTGCGCTATTAATAAGTTCATTTGCTTGAATAGAGCTCAATATCAAAACAGGCAAAAAAAGATCAGGTATTTTTAATTAAGGGGAAAACATTTAATTTCAATAACAATACAATTTTCAATTCCAGCCGCTATTACTTCATTTCTTCCAACCAATGGCCACCGTTGCTTGCAAGACACTTTCGGCATCGGTCTCGCATTGCTCTAATCGATTTCCGAATCATTTCACGGTTGTCTTTAAGCTCGTTAACATTGTGGATGAAAGGCTCTCGTAAACCTTGCAAGTCAATTAGAGAAGTCTCATATACTTTATTTTTCAAATAACCCCCGAGAAAGAAAGCGTATGGGGTCATTGGAGTTGGAGAATGTGTCATTGGAGTGGGGTTTGGGGTAGAATGGCCACTGCGTAGTCCCGACCTGACCCCATTGCCATAATGAATAAATGAACTAATAGGGACTAGAATTGGTAATTGTGTTGTTATTGAAAATAAATGTTTTCTTTTTGAAATACCTGTTCTTTATTTTTTGCCTGTTTTGATATTCAGCTCTATGCGAGCAAATGAAGTTAGTGATTATGCTTCTAAAATCCTGCTCGCGTAACGGGCAAACAACCCAATCTTACTTTAACATAACAGTTCCCAAAAAGTTATCGTAACTAAAAAACAATTCAATTAGTAAAAGTAGACATTTTACGCTTGGAAATGAGGCTAAGTTCATGTATCTACGATCAATACTTATTAAGTAATAAATATTTCAAAATCCTAACACTTTACTTGGTGAAACACCCTGTACAACGTTTTTTACAAACAGGTATCAGATGGTCACACGGTTTTGACGGTCAGCTCGTTGACTTTCTTCAATAGAATTAATGTTAACTTTAAATTGTCGTGTGCATGTTTTTGCGTTTTCATTGCCCTCATAGGCTTGTGAATATCACCCCTTTGGTTAATTGTTCACGTTTGACGGTTGAAGCAGGTGAGCATCTTCAACCGATTGTCGCGAGCATCGATCGATTAGGATCTCAAATCCTCTCGTTCAAGCGTGATCGTTCAATAATGTAAACCACTTTACAACGCCAACTGCAAACTCATCATCGACCCACACCCAAGTTGATTTGAGAATGCGAATGGAAGCCAGCTTACTTTGTAAAGATAATAAGTATGTGGTAGTAGTGATATCGATTGCAGCCCTTCGGTGACTCGGACTATGTCGCGCCGAAAGAGAAGGGACCGACCATCTAGTATGGACCTTAGAGGGTGGGAAGTAACTGCACAAGGTGTGCTAGCTCCCATGCAGGATTTTAGAAGAAATCTTAGAAATGATGTAGCCTGTACAGAATTTTTTCCAAAGTTTTAGCGAGTCTCTTCACCACAAGCACTCAATTCTAATCGCTATTATTTCCATCTTGTACTCAACACAGGTTTATTGATTTCATTTATTGATTTTTTTTTCAGATTCAACTGCAGTATAAAGATCCTTGACGTTGTGAGCTCATTCAGAAGACCTTTAAATGTTCAAACTTGAATTGAACCAGTTTCAATCCCATGAGAGGTGAAGTTATTGTATTCCCGAGAGCGACCCTATCTCTAATAATATAACTCATTCAAGTGCTGTGGCAGATAAATATAAAATGTTTCCTAATATTGACCCCGACCTCAACCACCTTGAC